>VZRM01006486.1:3139436-3188318 GCA_013397955.1 Grantiella picta
GTTAGAGAAACCCGCGGGCGGGGAGCGAGGGAAACGGGGACGCCGGGGCGGGAAGCTCGCACTTGATCTCCTTCCTCTTGTTTTTTCTTCTGAAGCACAGCCTCCCCCTCGCCGCAGCCTCAGGAGCTGTCGGCTCGGCCCCGCGATGCAGATTAACTGATACAGGGCTCTTGGGATAAACCCTCTCAAACTGCCGCCCGCCTCCGACTAGAAACAATAGCAATTTTCTCAGCGCGGCTGCAATTAACGCCGAGTTTGTTCCCTGCCAGAGATAAGGATGTGCCCGATCGCGGCCGCATCCATTCGCGCGGCTGCCGCCGGCCGTCCTGCTCGCTCGGGAAGGGATGGGAAACCGGCAGGGCTCACCCGGCGCGGTGCCCAGTGCGGGAGCCACGCTGCCCCGGCTGCGAGCGGAGTTTGCGGGGCCACAGCGGCTGAAATGGCACTGGCAGCGGCGGGTGGGGTCACACGGGGGAGGTTCATGAAAAAAGCTTTTCCACAAACAAGGCACCNCATGAAAAAAGCTTTGCCACAAACAAGGGCCCCCCCCTTTCCCGCTCCTTTTTTTTTTTTTTTTGTTTGTTTTTTGGGTTTTTTTGTTTTAAATTTTGCTACATCTGGGTATCGCTGGGTATGCTTTTTCTCCCTCCCCTCCCACTGTGTCCCTCCTGCTCCCCAGGGCGGGTTGGGTTGTCCTCTGGCTTTTCCCGCTGGCGTAAGATATCGGGGCAGTCTTCACAACAGATATCCGGCGTGAAAATTAGGAGATGACATTTTAATAAATGCTGTTGTCAGTCAGCAGCTCTCAGCCTAGCTGCCGTGCGCTCCCAGTGCTGCCATTCTGCAGAGAGCACGAGGCCCTGCTGAGGTCGTGGGGCAATACAGCCCTTCCACGCCTTCAAAGTTCGTATGAAACATGGCTGTGTGGTTTTGAACATGACCTCCCACTCCGATGAAATGAAAGTTTCTGGATGACATCCAAACCAATCAGTCCTTAAAGCAAACGGTTTTCTCCCCTGCAATCCTATTCAAGCCCCTGCAAGGTTTGAATTCCAGTAGTACAGAGCTTTTATGATTACAATTACATGATGCACAAATTCTGATCAGACATATTGCTGGTCACAAACCACTTTTGACCAAAGTAAACCAAAACACAGTTATAGCTTTTTACTGTATTTTCCATAGATATAAGCTGTAAACCACATATGCTAGCTTTTACACTTATAAATACTTTATATCCCTGTTGTCAAAATAAAACAAAAAATACCTACCCAAACCAAGGAAAATGTGAGAGATGTGCAAGGTCTGTTCCCTGTAAATGTAATGCAATGAATACTAAACTGTTACTGGCTTAGAGATAATCATATTCTCTCAAATCTGGTGGCATTCCATAGTACCTGTGGGTGATCACCATGTTGCTTAAAACACTTTAAAGGAAGTTCAATTTATGTACAGGAAGATAATGAGCAGAACAAATCAGAGGTGTACGTACAATGCGGTATTTAAATAACTTTTTCACCTCCTTTATATTAAACGAAGAACTGTAAGGTAAGTCACGAAAGAAAACAATTTGAGTGAATACCTTTACCTGTTTTCAATGGCACTGGCAAGCTGTAGCTCCTTTAATTGTGAGTGGAAATGAAAAAATAATGAATACACAATGTATGGTAAGCAATTGTTTTTAGACATCTTCTAGGTATTCCAACCCAGTGATTAACTTCAACTTTCCAATTTTGGGAAGACATGGCAATGCAGGAGAGAAATCTGGGAGGGAAGACTCTTTAATTTCTTGACTACAAACCAAAGGTAAGGATGGAAGTGGCACAAGCCATGCTTAAGTTAACTATGACAGCTGAGGAGCGGAGGGATGGGATGCAGTGGGTTGGGGTCGGATGGGATGGCATTGCAGAGCACTCTAAAGATTTAAGATTTGCTGCAATTAGACTTGAACAATACAGGTTTTAATGACTGGAACTAAAAATATACCATTTTTCTAAGTACACAAATACCTATGATTCACTTGCAGGTATCTTTCTACTTGAATTGAGGCCAATTTGAGAAATAATTTCATTTGCCAGGTGTCATGCAGCATTTGAAATTAAAAAAAAACATGGTATTTTGATAGTCTAGAAGTGAGAGTCAGGATATGTTTAAGTCTGCAAAATATAAATAAGTAGAAATGTGACAATATGTTTGTTTAATTTGGGCATGCGGATTACTTGTGCTTGGAATGGTACTATTTTGTATGTACATTTATTCCTAAACTACAGTCTGAAGGGCAGATGTAAAGCGAACCTGTGCACAGAATTTGGAAATATTGAGTAGATCAATCTTGCTTGAGTACCTCTGTTAAAACCTAGGAATAATGTATTAATGCAGTCCCACACTGTTTCATGGGAGGGCTGTCAGCCCTATATGGTACACGTGGTGCCATCTGTACTACAAAGAAAGTATCAAGGCACTGAAAGAAGTGTTATGTCACTCAGTAGTAGTGTTGTAGGGATAGGCACAACATAGTGAATGCTAAATTTATAGTGCTGCTTTCTAGACTCAATGCAATTGTTTCATCAACACTGGGCTTGATCCAAACTAGGAAAGAGAGGAAAGTAGTATTTTTAAGTAATTTCTGTATTAATGAGAAAAATAAGGCTTATCCAATTTAATATGTTGGATGAAATAAATTAAAAGGACTATTTAATTGTTTTTTTTCTCCTAAATCTGCAGAAGCACTTTGAGATCTTTGGTATCTTGGTGACAGCAGCTAGATGATTTCAGTCTAGATTTTAGTGAACATAGTACAAAATTCAACACAGTTGGAACTGGAATTATCACATACAATATTCATGCAAATTGTAAAAGGAAGACCACAGTTTAAAGCAAGTGGCTTTGGAGAATGGACTCACTCAATCACCAGTCACCCATACAGACTCTTTTCAAGTGAAGGCCACTGTTGCAGCCTGCAGTGTCACTCCTTTGAGTAAATAAGACAGTCTATCTCCAATACTGAAGGCACACATTAAAATAAAAATCCTTAAAATTGTTTTCAACAAAGACATCATCATCATCATCATCTGAGGTTTCTTGCTCCGGGGAAGCAGCAAGACCCCGAAAACCTCATGAAAATGGGGTCCTCGCAGCAATCTCCCACACAAGTCTGAGCTGGGCGGCCCTGGGACGTGCTCAGCGTGGCATGAGTCTCCAGCCACAGAAATTCTGCAGGAAATGTGGTGAGACAAAGGAACATACTGGACGCCATCTCCGGTCTTCCAGGGAAGTTTATTAGGATCTTTAGGTGGGGTGCAGGGAAGGGAAAAGGGGGAGGAAAGCGGGGGTAGGTCAGAGGGGCTGACAGCTCAGAGATGGAGACCCTGGGCTCACGCCAGCATCAGCTTATAAGGGAAGGGAAAGGGGAAGGGATTGGCCCCCCAGAGCCAATCCCGGGAGTTCTGAAGGGAAAACAGGGGGGGGGAACACACCAATAGATTGCTGATAAGGCAGGATGCATATTTCAAAACAGCCAGTAACATACAAAGCAGGGAACAAAATAAAAACCTCGTGGAAATCTGAAAAACCACATTGCTACAATCATCATTAACTGACTCCAGAGTTATACTTAGATGTGTTCTTCTATGTCCACAAGAAAGGAAACTGTGATTACAGACTCAGCTTACAGGTAAGAGTTGAAGGATAGTTTCACTGAGCCTCTTGGCTTATGTAGAAGTAGCACTGGTCTGTATCTCATATCCCACTTTTCTCATATATGCAAGCCCCTTCAAAATCCTCTTTGTCAAAAATAGAATTTCTACTCTGCGTTACATATTCTTCTGCAGAACACCAAACTGTCTTTCCCTGCTCCAAGTCAGGGAAAATGTTAAATCCAAAGCTGGTGTGACCGTTTCAAAAGAAATGCTATTTAATTTAGTGTGAAGCAAAGAAATGAAATGGAAGATGCTGACCATGTTACAGGTATTATAAAATTCACTAAATACCTAGATATGAAAAGAGCAACAGGCTGACAACAAGCATAAATTTGAAATAATTTCCTGGACTTGCACATGTTTTCTGGTCCAGGATGTTACAAACCATTAAGAAATAGTGCATTTCTCTATTAATTTCAGATTCTAAGTGAATTTCAACAGTATTAGATTTCTCTGTTACTAAGAGGAAGGATTAATTTAATAAATAATAGAGTATGTTCTACCTTCTCAATTTTAAATAAACTTTGAAAGACTACATGATTCTAATTAATTTTATTAGAGAAGTGATTCATATATTCATAAATAGTTAATTAATAATGCAGCACCAGGAGATGGTGCACAAGAATATAAAGCATAACTGGGGGGCATGGGTGAATAAAAAGTTCTATTTTGAAATAGAAAAATTTCAGCAAAAATACTGATTTACTTTTGTGAGGTTTATTTTTCATCAGAAAATAATGTCACCTTCCCAATTCAATAAAACCTTTGGTTAGTTGACAATTTTCAAGTTGAAAAAGTCAATGATTTGCTTGCTTGTTTGTTTTCGTTCTTTGTATGGCTTCTAAAGCAAAGGTTCTAATAAGTATTTTTAAGTTATGTTACTAGCTTTAAGTATTTTGATGTTTTCTTTTAATCCAATAAATCCAATAGGTGAGCTAGAAGCAGTGAAATTCGTGCAATAGGTTACACTAAGAGTATGAGCAGAAGGGGTCTGAATCACATGTAAGGCCTGTGCAGCATCCTACCACAGATGGTGGCTCTTGAAGACTCCTGAGAAAGATGCAGAAAACCCAGAATATGACTGGTTTTAACAGTCTGACTTCAGGAAATCTCACCTAGTCTCCAGTAGGCATTGATCTATTTAAGTCTCCAAATAAGTTTAAATTCCCCTGCAATATTCATTTAGCTAGTCTAACTCCATACATTCTTGTTTTTCATATAAGCCCCTAATTGTTTTCTATCTCAACGTTATCTATCTCAACATTTTTTTCTATCTCAACATTAGCAAATGGTGAGTCCCACAGCATAAATACTAAGTGAAAACTGATGTTCTGTTAAATTTATTACCTTTTGATTTAATTATGTGTCACCATATTCTTGTAATAAGACAGAGACAAGTGAGATTCTGGTTTATTCTAGCAGTTATGTCACATATTTTTGCCATGCCTCTGTTTAATATCCTTTTCAGATATTCCAATTTGTTTCCACAAAATTCTGCTTCTATAATTCTTGTCACTTTTCTCTTAAACACCCCCTCATTTTCTGATACCTTTCTAAGATGTCGAAATCAGTACTGCACACAGCAGTTCAGATCAGGCTACAGCTCTGATTTTCATAACATTGTTTTTCTTCATCGCCTCTTCTTGATGCCTTTTAGTATCTTGCTTCTTCTGAGAGCTGCTACATTGAAAAGAGGTCTTCAGTTTGCTGTCCATGTCAATTTTTTTTATCAGTCTCCTGTGATAAACTTTGTCAAGCAAGTTTAAATAAATTATGTCTGTTGGTTCTCCTTTGACCACTTCAGTAGTTTACTGATACGTTGAAAACATTCTGTCAGATGGGTGAGGTATCATCTTCCTTTGCACAGATCTATCATCTCATGGTCTTGTGAGTGTTTTATTTTTGTATTTTTAATTTGCCGGGTATAGATGTCAGATTTATGAATCTTTGATTACTTGAATAATTTTAAACTCCTTTTATGATATATGTGAAACATTTGCTATTCTCTAACCTTCCAGTAAAGGAGTTGTTTTTCAATTAGAGCTTGCATAGCTCAACTACTTGTTCAGGATTTTCAGTCTTGGTGGCTTCCTGCTTTTCAAATGATTGATTTGTTCCAGCACCTCTTCATCTGATAGTACCTAATTTTTATTACCCAAGAGTAGATATCTCCCTAACATTCTCTATTGTGAAGACTGATGCAAATAAATCTTCTGTGTTCCTAGCAACGTCCTTCTCCTTCTTAATTGCTGTCTTTATTCTCTGAAGTTCCCAGAAGACACAGTAACTCTTAAAAGTTTCTTGCTTGTGATATATTTAAGGGGGCTCTTTTAATTTGTTTTTATATTTTTTATTGTACGCTTTTTAGCAGTTACCTTTGCTATCCAGTTCTTACTTTTTACCTCTTTGCTCTTACAGTCTGTGATCATTTCCCTCATTTCCTGAAAGCTGCCTTTTGAGATTATGACAATTCCTTGCTTAGCTCAAGTAGCATCTCACATCCTTTCATTTCACTCCACTGGTTTGCAACTTACCTTCCTTGTTTATCTCCTCCCCTCCCCCATGTGTGCATTCATCAATGGAAATATTCTTGGTTTTGGAAGGAAGACAAATGCCACATTTTAACTAACATGCATTCTATTGAAGGCCTCTGTCCAAAGGTTAATGTTGTGACATTTTTTGTATATCTTATCCCTTGTTAGATGCATATAACCACATTATTTTATGACCACTTTATATATTAGTTTGGATATTCTTAATCCTTTACTTCTTTCTGCTTATTGTGATTGAAGTCTAAAAATATGTCTAAACTCTGTTTTAATAAGGCTGTCCAGTTTATCAAGCTGAACTCATTGATTTAAGGCTGTTTTGTGTCTTCCAAGGTGACACTCATTTCTCAGAATAGTTTTCTTTCAATTATGTGCTGTTTCAAGAAGTCACATCCTATAGTTCTGAGAAACTGTGTCTTTAATCTTTGCCATTTACACATCTCATTTGTTTTTATAGTTAGCTTGTACAAAATTTATTATCCTGGCTTTTTTACCTTTTTTTTTTTGGTGCATCACCTTTAGTATCCTAGTTGTGACCTGTGTTCTTTGACATGTGTGTGCATGTCACAGGCACATGACCTGTGCCTTGGATTTCCATTATCAAGTGCAGCCTTCTTCACTTAGAGGGTTTTTTCACACTGGAATTTATTGAATCTTTTATGTACAGAGCAAAATTCTTCACAAAACTGGTTCATTCAGTTATTCTGGGGCAGTTTACAAGTCATTGTATGTTTTTTAAAAAATTATTTAAGTATTTATCCAGTAATCCAGTAATATTCTTATATTACTACACTTGCATTGTGACAATAACATAAAATCTTCTTCTGCTGGAAAACCTTGTATTTCACTTATTTTGCTTTTAATTTGTAATTTTGCAAAAATATTTGAATTTCTTTTTTTTACCAGATGTCATTCTGTGGCACATTTCCTGGATTTGTACTTCTTCGATTGCATTTTAAATGGATACTCAGAAGTATCTGTATTACCAGTAACACTTGTAGATGACTTGGTGTCTTTTGCCTCTGTTTATTAGATGTTTGGAAAAAAAATTCTGGCCTTTCAGTCTATGAAATCAATATTTTCAATACTTTATATCTTGCATATATAGTAACTGTCATTTGAAAACAAACTTGTCACTATTTCATGTATGTAGGTACTCTAGTGGTGAGATTCTAACTGGTTATACTGGTGCATGGCTGTAAAGTCATGAGAAAATCATTGCAGTCCCTACATGTGGGCTATGTAATAGATTTTACTAAATTAATTGGAGAATATTTATGCAAAGATCAAAATAAAAATAAGGCCATCATTTTCATGTTAATTATCTAAATGCACTGAAATCCTCTTTATACTGGGAGGAGTAGAAATATTTTTAAAATGCCTTTTCATCTCTGATGTTATTAATGTACTCTAAAATATTGCCTAGTCATTAATCAAATTGAACTGTGATAAATACAAAAAAACCCCACAAACGCTGTATTGTTTTGTCTTGCTCTACTAAAAGAAAAGAAATTCGGAGTTAATACTGAATCCATCTTTAATGCCCTTCATTTTGCTTATGTATGTTAGAGAAGAGTGATTTTATGTACTTTGTGTGTTGTTAACATCACTAATCACAAAGGGCAGTGTTAAAAGATGATGTGTTGAGTTTTTCCTTGCATTAGTGAAAATGAAGGACTGATAAATCTGTCTAGAGTTTAACTTTCTGCTGTAGGAGTTTAGTGTTTAAAATGGTGGTGGTTTAACCCCAGCTGGCAACTAGGCCCCCCATAGCCACTCGCTCACTCTGGCCTCAGTCATACTGGGGAAAGAATCAGGAGAGTAAAAGTGAGAAAGCTCATGGGTTGAGATAACGATGGTTTAATAGATAAAACAAAGTCTGCACACGCAAGGACAGCCAAACCAAGAATTCAATCACTACTTCTCAGGGGCAGGTAGGTGTTCAGCTCTCTCCAGGAAAGCAGGGCTCCGTTATGTGTAGTGGTTGCTTGGAAAGATAAATGCCATCACTCCAAATGTTTCCCCTTTCTTCTGCTTTATATACTGAGCATGACACCATATGGTAAGGAATGTTGATCAAGATACCAATGCAGAATCTTGTTTAAAAAAATTCTTCATGGAAGACTTGGGTTCAAATTCTTTTTCTGAGGGTTTGAAAGCTGAAGGCTTTACTTCTTGTAACTTTCTAAGCCAGCTAAAAGGATAGCAGCATTTGATTAGGGCTTAGAACAGTTTTTGTTATTCCTCTTAGGCCTCATTCAGGGAGACCCAGTCCCCAATGTCTATTTGTCATGAAACACAGAAAGAGTTTATACAATTAGGATCAGAATTCAAGTGACTCTTTATTCGCTTATGTCTTTGGTTCTGCTGAGGGGAGGTACAAAGGGTATGGCTGATAAAGTATGGCCTGCCCATCTCGTTAAAATAAAGTTTCTGTGAACTTGATTTGAGGGGAGGATTCAGAACTGTGTATCCTGAGCATCAGGAAATGGTAGGTTGAAATGAATTTTTGGGAGGTTTCAAGCAGATCTTTAGTAGCAGTATCCCCAGTTCTCTGGGGCTTTAAGTTGTTCCTCACTAAACATGACATCTTTCTGAGGCACATAGCTCTTCCCAGGAAACTTACTGTAAGAAAATGCTTAATCCTAGCTCAGACTTCCAAATTCCTTGTGCAAGAACAGGAGTTGAAATCTCAGCATAGTTCTTCCCTGAATGCTTGTTTGATCCAAATGCATAAATTTTTAGAAAAAATAAATTAATATGATGAATGTTTACAGACAGTATTTTCTCAAATACCCAGTATTTCCATGGAAAGGCCACTCCAGGATTAGCTGAGTCGACCAGGAAGCTTCACCCAGGGAAGGGAAAAAGGGCATGTTATGAGACTGTGGTACTACAGAGTCAAGATTGGCAAGGAAAGACAGGCTGGGGATTGATAATTTGCTGTCTAGCAAAAGGAGCAGTAGGCATCATAAAAAGCTGGAAGAAGTCATACTCAAAACAGAAGAGATGATTCTCATTCAACAAGAAACTGACATTTTAAACTCCTTGCCAAAAGATGTTGTAGACAATAAATAAATAAATAAATAAATACAAATTTTCATAGACTCAGGGGCAAACTGGGCAAGCATATGAAAGAGAAATGCAGCGATGTTGGTGGTGAAGGGGTTGTCAATAAGTGTGCAAAATCATATCTGCTTCAGGAATTCCCCTGAAAATAAATGCTGAAAATAATTGGAGGTTGGGAATGTAGTAGGGGAGAATTTTGCTCCTCCTGCAGCATTTATAGTCACTTCTGAAACTGAATGTGGGGCTGGATAAAATGTTAGTTTGGTCTACTATGACCATGTTCATCTTCACTCTTTTTTAGTATTTTAATACTGACAAAGAGGTAGATACTCAGAGGTGCAGATCCTGGAATCAGTTGAAACTTGGAATCAAGCACTGAACATTATTGTTCAGAATGTCAGGACATCTATTTCAGTTTTAAAACATTGGCTGAGTGCCCATAATTGACGAAAGTGAGTGCTCACTTTTAAAAAATTGAGGCTTTAGTCCAGATTCAGATCAAGCTGAGACCCAGGTAGGAAATTTTCATGGTCTTTGTTTTCTAGCTAAACACCATTAGTTTTGCAAATGTAATAATGAATTGTGAACACATCATTATCTGCATTTCCCCCCCCCATGTTTTAAATAAGGAAGAAGTTATGTCCTATTCTAAAATTGTCCCGTATCTAAAAGTTTATTGTAATGGGCAAGGCTTATTTTAAGCTAAATGAATGTTTTAGATTTGGGAATAAATTACATACTTTATTGTTTTGGAAGAGAGGACTTGGAAGAAGGAAAAAAATATACTCTCTTGACCAAATCCCTTCCTTGGCTGCATGGTGGGTGTCCAGAGTGTATTGTTTCATTGAAGTAGTTTGTTTAAAAGTTTATGTATATGTCAGACAAACTTTTAAGATCATATTGTAAAAATTATTAAAATATCTGAAAAAGAGAAACATCACACAGTAACAGCCAAAAGGCATGAAGGTCAAATGCTTCTTACTGACATGGCAAGACTTCTCATGACTGTCAGTAAGGGGTTCATGATCCACAGTTCTACAAGGAGGTGCTGTGAAGCTCAGTTGCTTGGGGAAAGCAGATGTGAATGTATCATTCAAATTTTAAGAAATGCACCTTTTTGGATGTGTTAAAAATATGTGTTTCAGGTCATTGTATTAGTCTTCTGGCGTGGAATTTTAGAGAAATAACTGAGTTAACTTAATATTCTAAAGAAATGTAAAACCTGAGTCAGAGAGTTGCATGTTGGCAGTAACTCAGCTCATATCAATGGCTTTGTATCAGTGCAAAACATAGTGAGAATAGAATCATGCTCTTGGTATGTCCTCTGTGCTCAAACTGAAGAGTGAGAGGAGAGGAACACATTTATATTACCAAAGGGCAAAATATTCTGTGAAAATG
Organism: Grantiella picta; assembly: GCA_013397955.1. Taxonomy (NCBI): domain Eukaryota; kingdom Metazoa; phylum Chordata; class Aves; order Passeriformes; family Meliphagidae; genus Grantiella; species Grantiella picta. The sequence continues at coordinate 3,150,151 of VZRM01006486.1, forward strand.
TGGGGTATTACTGTTATGAGCTGCAGGTGGCTGTCATCATTCTGAAGAGACACATTTTGACTACATTATAAAAAGTAAGAGATACTGTAAGAAAAGTAGTTCCTAAATTGTCAGGCACAAGAGAAGAGTGTTTGGAGGGTGAGATTTTATTGTTGTTTTGGCATTTTTTAAAGATTAATGACTATGGGTGAGTGAGTGGAAGGAAATTACAAAGGTGTACTAATTTGTATAGGTATCAACCACTGAATCAAAAAAGGCCAATACATAAAGGGAATTAACTCCAATGCAGTATAGAGCATTTACATCAAATGTATCAGATCTGCTGCTAAGAGCCATAGGTTTTTGTCTGTCATAAATTCTGGCAATGTGTTTGGTCCTCTCCTACCAATAGTGTCTGAATGCACTGAAATATTTTCTGTCTCTATTTCTCCTTTTCTTTCTTTCTTTTTCTCTTTTGCCTTTCTTTCTTCCCTCCTTCCTGTAGGCACACGTGAATTTGTTAGTTCACTGTTGCTAATCAGTGAATCCTAGACCTTTTTTTGAATTTAGATAACTAAAAAAAATTCTGGTGAATGATTTATTGTTCTGTTCTTGATGAACATTGCTGACTGTTAGCACAGTAAATGTAAGTAGTGTTACTGAAGTCACTAGATCTATGCTGAATTAATCAGTATGGATTCTGGTCCTAAGAGTCATAATTGATAAAGTCGTTCATGTGCTTGAAACAAATCCTGAATGGATGGCTCAGTATAGGTTCCTTAAAACTGGCTTAACTGTACATCTCATTAATTTTAGAGTGTGTCACCTTCACACAGAGCAACCTAGCTTCAAAATATGTTTGGTCTTGGTAAAAGTATTTATAATGTGATTATTCATAAACCTAATTTTTATTAGTATTAGATTTTTGTCTGTGCTTTATATTTTGTTTATCATATACCAGGCTTTTAAAAATTAGTACATTACCTTGCAAAACAGAAGCCAACAAATGGAGATAGTTTCAAACACTACACTGTGCTGTATGTTCAAAAGTGACACAAGGTTAAAAAAAATCAGTAGCCTGTTTCCAGTAAAATGCTTAGATATGAACATTTTTCCATTTTAAATACGTGAGAGAAAGAGACTGAGAAATACTTAATGATGAAACTACTAAAACATAATATTCAAATATACTGACAAGAAGCTGTTCTAATCTCTTCTCTTCCTGTCTTTTATATGTCTCCCCTGACTTCTCCTCTCTTAGTATATTTAATACAATACTTTCATCCCATTTATACAGCCTTGCCTAATCTTTTTTCTTATATAGTTCTTGCACTCACTTTTCTCTCTAAACCATGTATTTCCATGACTTTCTTCTCTTCTACGTATTCAGTATTTCTTCTCATGCTTCTTTTAGTCCTGTGCTACTGGCTTCTTTAAAGCATCTATATTGTTAGAATATTTACCATATTCTAATTTTACAATCTATTATTGCTGTTTGAATTAGATTCCCACAGTATTGTTTCAGCTATGTAGAAATATAGAAAAAAGGTTAAGGATATTGTTTAATTAAACAGTGACTTTCTTAAGTTAGCGAAAACATCTGACAGTGAAGAACAAGGCTACTTCTGTGACTGTCCCTACAAGATGGAAGTATTTCTCAGTCCCCTTATTCCCAGCATTCCTCAGAAAACTGGCCCATCAATGGAGTATACATTGGAATGCATCTACCCAATTTTGGACAGATAGCTAAAATGTAGACAGATGGGTGACATCTTAAATGTAGATGTCTATATCTGGGCTGCCTATTCTCCTAGTATGGTGGTCAACAAATAGAAACAGGTCATTTTTTAATGTTTTTCATTGAATCTTGCTGTAGATCTTAGAAAAAAGTTAGATGATTCACATACTCATAGTTGCTCTTTTCCATATTCTGATGTAAATGTCTGAGGTTATGTGACATAAACCTTATTTCTGCTATCTCTTATAGTGGGCTGGTAGAGTTAATTCTCTGTTTGACTTCCCAGTTTCTTTGGGCATCCCTTTCCCTATATCTGTTTTTGTGTCTAATTTGAATGGAAGTCAGACCTTTTATAAAACTTCTCTGCTAGAGGCCTGCCATTTGTAACAACGCATACTTAAGTTGTGCCTTTGAACCCATCAAGGAAGGTCTTTGGTGCAAGATCCAGTCCTTCCAGTCTGGGAGAGAGGACATATCCTCCCAAGTCCTAGTAAGCAATCATAAAAATGTCCAATTCTATCTTTTCCTTTTAGCAGTATAATTTTTCTGACCCTGTTTCTAGCCTCACTTTCCACCCTGTGTCTCTTGGTGTTTCCAGTGGCCCCACACCAAGCTGGACTAGGGCATCACTGCAGCAGTGGGGTCACACTCTCACACTGTGTGTCGGAGGGCAGGCTGAGTGCTCTGACTCCTCCTTTCCCGAGGAAGCAGAATGGATGCAGGCAGCGGATTACATGCCAGCTTCATGCCTGGCAGAAACCCAAGGGAGTGCTGAGGCTCAGGCAGGATGTCTGTATTTCTGCAGTACTTGCAGCCCCCTCTTCCAGCATGGCAATGGTAAATGGCTGAAAACCACCACCCAGTTCCTGTGTGTAGCTGCTGTCAGCCCCAGGCCTGGAACAGTGTAGGTAAGCCCAGTCTGTGCTCTGGGATCCTCCATGCCTGGAAACAATATATCACTGCATCCCTGCTTGTAAATTACCAAAAATTAAAAGTATGGATAACTGACCATTGATGATCAGATTACTACTGATCACATGCTTGGAAGGAGGAGTTCTGAAGATTTAAGGTGAGTCTTTACAAACATTCCTGAATTCAGGAGTTTTGTGGCACACCTGATGTCAGGAATCCACGAACCAGTTCATGTGAATTGTTCTGATACCTACCCTACCAAGTGTTGCTGTAGAAGGACTTGCAGGAGTCAATATCTTTCTTTTTTACTGCTGGTCTGTTAAAAACATTGATGATATGCTGGGTCCTACATCTCCCTGCTTGTCTTCATTAATGCAGTGCTCTTCTGCCTTTGTCTCCTTTCTTGAGTTATTGTCTTCCAACATGTCTTAACAAGTTTCTTTAAAGCTATGAACCCTCTGGGGCCAGAGACATGTCCTGTTAAAATTTAAGAAGTGGTGTAGAAGTGATTTTTATCATGCTAGAATAAAATTTAAAAATAGACATGAGATATAATAAAACTCTGCATTCATATACGTGGCCACAGTTGGAAATGTCCACTTGAGAGCAGAATGAGGGTCACAGTCTGCAAAGGTCTGACTTGCTAACTACATGTTTAATAATTAGTAGTAATGTTCACACTTTTAACATAACTGATAGAACTTTGCCATAAATTCATTTTTTTGTTGTTTAAAAGGTTTGGTTTGGGATACAATAATGAGTCCTTGTCTAAATTGCTTATTGATTAATTAACTCTTTATGATTCTGAATATTCACATTTTCTTCAATCTGATCTTTATTATGCAGAACTCCATTGAGCAATTAACTTTAATATAGTAATTGCTACTGAGCACTTAGAAATAAGGATGTAGGTGGCACGTCTTTTGAGGTACCAACTGGCATTAATTATGAAGTTGAACTTTTGCACTAAAGTCCTACTACCTCTATGGTTTTAATATAGAAACCATGTCTCTTATGAAAACATTTTTTTTAAATGTTCATATGGATTTTTCTTCCTGTTGCATTTTTAGACACAGGATATTAATTAGAAAACTTTAAAATTGTAGTTGGTACAAAGAAAGAGGAATAGAGGCAAGTTTAATATATAAGGCTGTTATATATTAACATATATAATGTTAATATATAACTCTCAACTGTTTCTGTAGGCTCAAAATCAAAATAATTCTAAAGCTCAGTTACTGAGTACATGCATTTATTAACAATAAAATTGCTAACTCTTCTACTATTAGGGGAACCTTTCATGAGACCACATTACTCAGACCCTCATTCAGCCTGGCTTTGAACTCTGCTAGGAATGGGGAGTCCACAACTTCTCTAGTAAAACTGTTCCAATGCACCACCCTCTCAGTAAAGAATTTCTTCCTAATGTCTAGTCCAAACCTGCCCTCTTTTGGTTTAGAACCATTGCGCCTTTTACAACCATTGTCACTCTCCCTCCTTTTTCAAGCCCCCTCAAAGTACTGGAAAACTGTAATAAGGTCTCCCCAAAGCCTTTTCTTCTCCTTGCTGAACAATTCCACCTCTTTAGCCTTTCCTTATTAGAAAGGTATTCCAGCTCTGTCATCAAATTAGTGGCTCTCCTCTGGAGTCTTTCCAACAGATCAGCGTCTTTCTTTTTCATTTTAAGGAAAGCATTTTCCCCATTTTTATATTAACTTATTGCTTAGTAAGTTAAAACACTAGGTCACTTGCTCTTTATTCCATCTGGTTGGTAATAAGGTAAACATAAATGTAAAATCTGAGAGTTTGGATTTAAGAGATGGCTGTGAAACATACACAGTTTTTATGTTTCCTTACAAATCAGATGGAGAAATAAGTGAAGAGGGAAATGGGCACGATTGCCTGAAACGATAAGGGAAATGAAGTAGTTCAAGAATATTTCACTTAAGTAGGTGTGTCAGAATTATTTTTCTCCCAACAGCATTTTGCCAATTGAGACCAGAACATTGCACATTCAGCTCATGACACAAAATTCTAAGTATTGTCCTTCAATGTTTGACTTGACAGCTGCTGCTTGACTAAGCTATAGCAATGGACAAACACTGTTGACCATTGGATTAATGGAGTTCCTGTAGTGAAAGACATACAGGGCAAAACAACACAGGTGTATTTAGTCAGAAATAAAAGTAAAGGAAATTGTTGTAGTGTATTTTATAGCAACAGTTTACAATGCACCAATGAACACACAAATATTTTTGCAGACTTGAGTATACTTACATACAATTAAATTACATGGAAAGCACTGGATTAGCAGTCTTGGCAACTACTAAATATTTACCCTACTCTGATCACAGCAATGTTTGACTTCTTAAGTATTCCCTGCAGCTGCAGATGCCCTGTCTTATTACAGTGTTCCTCCCTTTAGCATTTTCAAATTCAGTGTCAAAGATATGTGTGTAGGGCCTATGTACAGGAAAAAGAGAACCTTTTGGAAAACTGCAGCAGCAGGATTTTGGCTACTGGCCACAGTACTGTAGGATCCCCCCTCTTTCCCTTCCCACACAACAAATCAACCAGACTATCCTCCAGGACAATAGCCAGGTTCTTGTTCCAGCCTTTTCCACCCTCGATGCTTCTATTGTTTATGTCTCTAGAGCCTGGAGGGAAAAATTGAAATACTCTTGGCTTTGTCTCAGCTTTGTGTGTTTTCCATGTAAGATTACTCTAAAAAATGGGAATTGACGAGAATTGTCTTTGGACTGAAGAGTATCACAGTTAGTCTGCAACTCCCTGTATTGATTAGTCAGTAGGTAACTGAGATGGATGTGGATTGCATTCTGCCTCAGGTACTCATCTCAGATATGCACTTTTACAGATTTGTCTTGGACCAATGTCAAAGCAAACTCCTGAGAGGCCCAGCCCTATAATGGGGAAGGAGCCAAGTTACAGGACACGCAGTGAGGTAAAAACTACAAATGCAGGAAAAGAACTTTAGGCACAAGGGAAGGACTTTCATTGTTTGCTTGTGTTATTTTTCCTTAAAGAAAGTAGGCATCCGTGTGAAGTTTTCTTGTTGTGTAAAAATGTGAATGGACAAATCTTGTCTTGATTTGAAGCATTACCTCAAGGAACAGATTAGTTATGACATCCTTTGGTTGATTCTCTATAAACTTAGGGCCATATACTAGTTCTACAAATTAATTTGAGGTTTTTCTAGCAAGAAACGTGTCTCTTGATTATGTTGACTTTCTTCCAATCTTCACCTTCCCTGCTGACTTAGCAGTCAGTGCTCAGTCCAGAGCTGAAGCTGGATGAGTTGGTAGAGTCCTCTGCATGATGCCTTCAGCAGCTGCTGTGAAGAGCCACAGGGCACTGAGAGGCTGAACACCAGGTTCCAGTAGCTCTTTGCCAGTTTTTTGGCCATGAGCTCCATGAGTGAAAACAGTGAAGGTATTTCACTGTACTGTACTTCAAATCCTTTGAAAACAAATAAAATGTACACAGTGCTCTCTCCTAAACTGACACCTTGAAGGACTGCCCTCATTTAAATCTTTTTCCTTCCTGCATATCACATGTGCACACACACTTCATTCACATGACCAGTCCAGAAAAGGACTTTCTGCCTCATGATACTTTCCTCTGCATGGTCTGTGATGTATCTCTGGGTGTCTGTAGATAGAGCAGCTTTCTAGTCATGTTTAAAAAGAGACAGTGATGAAGGTAACCACCGGACATTTTGGTGTTTCTTAGTCATGAAAGGTGGGAGAGTGGAGGGTGAGCTACTGTGTTCAGGAGTTCTGTTGAGATGAATCTACGATCTATAGATAGAGCATATATTCAGTTTCAGACATCACAACCAACAGGCCTTTGGAAAACAGTGGAAACAGAGAAGCAAAATTCACCAGCCCAGGTTTCTTCCTCTGTTTCCAAGTTGCTTCAAAGATGCTGGTACAAAATTAAATTGTGTCTCCCATGAAGTGATACAGGGTAGATCTGTCGGATATATCCCAGAGGAGGTTTTCGCAGGCGTGCTGTGAGAGCTTCTGGGAGAGGTATACTGTCTGAAGACTCCTTGTTTTTTTATCCTCTTGATATGCCTGGGATATGCTGGTATGATCATGGAGGCCTGAATAGAACACACCTTATGGGGCTGATTTTTGGAATTGGTTGAAGCATGCTATCGGCATAGTCACAGACAACCCAGGTAATGTGCTGTTCTGAATAAAACACTCTCATCAGGGATTATACAGGGATAGGGATAAAACACAATTGACTAGGTTGAGCAATAAATGTATTCACACTCTTTTTCTGAGAGAGATGCCTTTCTGTTTGAATAAGGAGCTCTTTTTCCTTATTTTTTCAGTATTTGGCACATCTCTACCACTGCCAACGTGTCACTTTGTTCTCTGTTTTATTTTTGTGTTATGATCATCTCGTTCATAGGAATGAGGGATGGAGACTGAAAGCAATTCACTGAAGTTCAATTTCATGAGGGAGAAAATGTCCAGACACTGTGAAGGAAAAAAACTTGCAATATTTTATCCCCCTGTGCCCACCCTCCAATTTTTATTGTAAGATTTTATTTTTAAATAGTTTTCCCTTTTTTTTCCATTTTACTCTTCTCTCATGAAATGTATTAATGATACTACATTGAACAGTCATACTTTTTTCAACTATAGATTTAAAGTGTTTCAAAAGACATCCCAGTAACTACATCCCATAGACACAAAGATGTTAAATTACTTTGCCATGTTAACTAAACTGAGAACAATAATAAAAATTAGAACAGAGAACCTTTTTCTTACTCTATTCTTCAAGGGCAACCTGTGGTGCTTTTAGTGCAGAACGGTGACACTAGATGCAGAAAAGCTGGAATGTGTTCAGAGCTGACATCCAAGAAAATTAAAATTATCTGTAATAGAAAGGGAATGAATACTCTGACCTCTTTATACATTTATGCACATTAAATTTTTTCATGGGAGTAATTTCTCACAACTCAAACTTATTCATTTGGTACATAAACAGATTTAAGTGCCTTCATGATGCAGACATTGTGGATAATATTAACATTATCATAGTGGTTTTCTGTTTTCTTTCGGAGCCCATACTCTTGACATTTGATTGTAATGCTTTGTTTTGGTTCAGGTTTTTTTTGTTTTGTTTTGTTATTGGCTGCCCTTCATAAAGAACTGTTATAAGATAAGGGGACAGCTAGTCCTTGTCTTCTGTGCTAGGTGATTGCAATTTGATCTGAAACAGATGAAAACTGTGAGTGAGATGAAAAATAAAATGCACTATGAAAATCCATGAATATGGGAAGGTTACAGCATACTAGTTAGAACAAACAAGACATCAAAGCCTTTGCTGCCTTCTACATAAAGAATAAGTTTTAGTTTAAGTACATAAATACTCAGCTTTTTTACAGAGCTCTCACTCATGTCTTTTTGCTAATTTGTCTATTTTTACTACTTTAATATATTTTGCAAGCCATTTTTCAAGGTAAAAACTGGTATAACTAAATTTACCTTTGAAAAGATTAAATGTAAGTGGTTTAAAATGGGTAGTTTTAAGGGAACACCATCTGGTGTGTCATTATTAAAAAAAGCCCATGAAAATATTGCATGACAAAATTAATACACCGCTAAATTAACATAAAAACCTAAATTAACAAGCCAGTTCAAAATGCTGATTATGATTAATTTTGTATATAAGTTTGCATAATTTTGAATCTCTGTTATGACCCCTGGTGAGATGTAGAGGGGATTTTTGTAGGACACACAATATAGCAGTATTTGAGGGGATTAGTAGTACTTGAGGGGATAAGAACCAGTGGAAGTCACTCAGCATTTTTTCTATCAGGTTACCCTATTAATAAACATCTATAATAATGAAAGAATTGCAAAATTGGATTTTTGAGGAGGTTAAGTGGGATTTTTATAAGCTCACTTTTTATGAGTGACTTAGAAGTACACTGAAAGTTATGACAGATATGAAGTTACTGTGCATTAATGTTTAATCTAAAATACTGATCAAAATTTCTTGGACATTGCATTTTTGTTGACATTTCATATTATTTTTGCACTATTTGATCAGGTTGCCTTGGTCACTGAAATCCCATTGCTCTATATCTGTGGTGAATTATGAACAGTCCCTGTAGCATTAGACTGATTAACTTAATAGGAAGCTATGTGCAAAATAAGCAAAAATAAATAAATAACTAAACAAAGTGCACAATCCATCCCTGTCAGCATTCCCAAGACATTAAGTGAAGGACAGTATTGCAATTTCTTAGTGTCAGCGGTTCTGGTTTTGACAAGGTGCAAACTTTGGTTTGACAGAGATAGTCTTCAAAGCGATACAACAGTTAGCAAATACCCTTATATGTTTTGATTTCTGGGAAATTGAAGGTCAGTTGTTACAAACTGCTTAGGGAGACAAGCTGACAGGAAGATAAAGAGAGAACGCTCCAGGAGCTGAAAGATGGAGGCCTTCATCCGTTCTGAGAGCAGCACATTCTGGTGGAGAAGCTATAGGTGTGTGCAATGAAACAGGGAGCTGCTAAGGCAACTGCTAAAATTATTTCTTCTTACATGCCAGCTTAACCCACTGTTGTAGCACAGACACTGTTCAATGGTTCAGCGTCTGGGAATGTCCTGCAAAAGTACTGGTGTGATGCTTTATAGGTAAAATCTTGATAAATGGCTAATAATAGTTACAGGACAACTTTTAATAAACCGGTAAATATTTGATGTGTTCAGAAAATATGACAATGAAACCTAGATAATAAATGTTGTTAGCATTATAGAGAGTGGGAATCAGCTTGGAGGACTCCAAGCAAAATTGGGTGTCTAGTGTCACATTCCTTTTTTCACCCTATCTCCCTTACATACAAGTCCTAGCACAGGATGTCTCCCTTCCTTAGGCCCCTCTTTTTTTGTCCCTTCATCATAGGGACAGCCTAGTGAACTAGTTTGGATCAACATTTTAGATGGCTGAAAGAAGGTGAGATAAACCATGCCTAAAGTTCTTCAATTCTCTTTCCACAGTATTCTCCCCTCTCCACTCTGTTTTTCTGTCTATTCATATATAATTTCTATATGGATTTAAAACATAGATTTCAGCCCACGTGTGTGTGTATGTGTGTGTGTTTATAAACACATATAAAAGCCCATTCATCAGATTTTTTAAGGATGTGATTCAGTCTTTAAAAGAACAACTCTTACCTGCATTTAGGAAAACTTGAAAAGCAAGGCATCACCTCTGTCCTTTGATGTTTCTCTCTGCGGGAGGACTGCAGGAAGCGGTGGCCTCACAAAACGAGGTCCCCCCGGTGCGTATCTCCCCGAAGTCTGGGCCAGGCGGCCCCCAGGGTGCGCTCCACGTGGCATGGGACTCTGACCACAGAAATTCTAGCAGGAAACATGGTAAGACAAAAAAACGTACTGGACCCCATCTCTGTTCTGCCAGGGAAGTTTATTTGGGGTGTTCAGGGGGAGGGGGAAGGGAAGGGAAGGGAAGGGAAGGGAAGGGAAGGGAAGGGAAGGGAAGGGAAGGGAAGGGAAGGGAAGGGAAGGGAAGGGAAGGAAAGAGGGGGAGGAAAGCAGGGGTACGTCAGAAGATGGAGACTGCAAGCTCACGCAGGCATCAGCTTATAAGGGAAGAGAAGGGGGAGGGATTGGCTCCCCCCGAGCCAATTCCGGAAGGTCTGATGGGAACACAGGCAAGGGGAACACACCAATAGATTTTGGGTAAAGCAGGGTGCATATTTCAAAAACAGCCAATAGCATACAGAGCAGAGGAACAAAGGAAAGCCACATGGAATCCTCAAAAACCACATTGCTACAGTCCTTTTTCAAAAAATTTAAGAATTCTGTCAGCAGCAAATGTTTTAACACTTTCCTAAGCAGCAGCCTTCTCTCTGTTGGATCAATGGCTAACTGCTACTCAACTGCTGTTGATAAAAATCTGTAGCCTATCCCTAAAATGTTGCAAGTGTTGAAGTCAACACACAGAGTTTGCTGGATCTCTAATTAGCTGGGATTGTTTTAAGCACTGTCTTTTCCCTGCAGTTCAGCTCACATGTAAAAATTTATAGCTCTAAATTAAATATACAGGTAAAATAGACTAGTAAGGAAATATTTACAGCTCACAAAAAAAATAAATTTCTTTCCCTTGCTCTTATTTTAATTGTCTTAGAGTGGAGACCGGATTAGGGTTGCCTGTTGAGGAGGTGAGCACTATTTTTAGGGTATCCTGATGGCTGCATTGTAATTATGATAGAACAAAGGTTTAAGAGCAGGAATGTGGCCTCCTACTTACTGCCCAGATGACATTGTTTACACAATTAAGATGAACAACAGGTTATCTAAGACTGCATGGCCCATCCTCTGTAATTCAGCCTCATAAATCAAAGAAGGATGAGTGTTACCATATTTCTCTGTTAAAAAAAAAATTAAAAAGTGCTCTGATCCATAATTTATTTGGGGTAATTTTATAGTAATTTTGGCCTGGTTTAACCACATTGTGAATTATCTTCTGGGCTTGAGGTTGGAAAAAAAAGCAGGTATGGCTCCAAAATCGGCAGGAATTGACTACCAGTGCAGCCAGAGGGAGCTGAAACCCAAGACCTCTCCTTTCACATAGGTAAAATCCTGTATAAGAGGGAGACGTGAGGCTTATAAGTGCAGAAATCATTGGTAGCTGGAGGGGATGAAATACTTCCTATTACATAAATGACACAGTTGGTAAGAGGCAGAGCTTCTGTCTGGGTCCAGGCACCAGTTGAGCTCTAAACTCAAAACAAAATTATGGAAGCAATGCGTTTTTAAGTTCTATAGGTTTAAGTATCCTTTCCTTCCGGTAGCAACAGCATGAAAATTCCTGAACAAAATATTGTTGCAGGTGAAGAGACAAATACTATGATAAAACACCTGAAGCATCAATATAAGGATAAACATTTTTATATTTAAGGTGCAAGTGATTTGACCTCGAGTTCAAAAAATGTCCTACTTTTTGAAATGTGCAATTTCTATAAAAATAAAATACAGTTAATCCTTCCCACACTGTCACCTTCCCATTCCCATTTCTACAGTGGGTAGGATTGCTCTCTTTGTCTGTTTTGTTAGAGCTCTGATTTTAGCTGGGGCTCTGACAATCTTTACTTTCAGGTTAGGGTTAGGGTTACAGCTAGGGTTAGGGTTGAGAGATCTAAAGAGCCTCGAGCTCCAGGCACACTGCTGCTGGAAAGAGCCTCCCAAGGCCATCGCAAGAAGGCCCTAACATGGCTGCTCCTCCATCTTTCTCAGCTGGAGAAGCCAGGTACTCTGCTCAGGTAATTAACTAGGGCTAGGGTTAGGGTTACAGCTAGGGGCACCTCCTCTCTAAGGAGATTATTCCTGGTGTCCTTCACTTTCTTGGGCATGGTCTCAGTGTTTGATCTGCTCTTCTGATGCTACTCAGTGTTCACTGCCAGTCCGTATTTTGACTTTTACATAGAATTGAAGAAGTTAAAACAAGCACTATAATTGTGTTTTCAGTATGCTGGAGGGTTTGTTAGAGAAGCTAGGTCTCACATGTATGTTAACATCTTTGAAACATCTTTTTTCATGCAAACCTGATTCATGGACTCTTGACTTTGGCAAAATAAGCAAGTGGATTTGGTATGCTTTATTAAATTTTGGCCGTTGTCTCATTTCGTGCCATCCTTTTGACCTGCTAACACCTGCTGGCTGCCCGGGGAGGTGATGTTGTATTCACTGACAAGTTCATAAGAGCTATATTTTTTCAACAAATTAATGATTCAGATAATTTTCTAGGAAGGTTTACTTATTTGCAGCATCTGAGCGCTGATCTTTTGTACTTTTTTTGTTTTGGTTCTAAATATCGCCTTGCCATGCCTTGTCTTGCCTCTTATTTTTGTTAAAATCGGTGTCTACAAATCCTCACAAAGTCTATTTAAAAAATGTTCTCAATATTTTTTTAGAAAAGATGTGTACTGCTGAATTAAGTTGTTCTCTACCTGCTTGTGACTATAAGTAGTATTACATCAGTGATAAACAATGCCCTGTATGGACTACAGGGATAAGAGAGGTCCATCAGTGCATTTTTACCAGGCATTTTAACACATAAAGCTTTTGCCTTTATATTTCACCTGAAATTTTGAATTGTTACAATTAGGAGATGCATAATAATTCAGCAGTACTGTCTACCCTTTCTGCCTGTTAGTCCTTTTCGTACTATCTTACTCTGTTTTGGAAAATAAAGAGAATATTATTACATTTTAGTGAATAACTTAAACTAAATTCTGTTAGAATTATTTATTGTTCTGAAATTCTTAAACATTAGTGTGGCAAATACCCATATTTTATCTGTTACAGATGAACAAATTACATTCATGGTTCAGTGTGATCCATTCATTGGTTCATGGATCCCGAAGTCCTTCAGGCAGTGTGACAAATCCACATAATTTCCCTGAATGCTAGGTTGTGCATGTTTTGTATCTGATTAAGTTGAAAGATGTGTTAAAGAAACATATAAAAATCCTCACATATAAAAATCCTCAGACAGCTCCCAACGGCTACATATCTCAGAAATCTCTGGAGCATTTTGTTATTCAAAGCAAAATTGGCAGTAATTTACACTCAATAAATTGGTTCCAGATTTGCCTATTTCAGATGATATCACAAGGACACGATTTTATTTGAGATTCCCTTACCTTTCATGAAAATATATTCTTTTTTAGAGATTTTCCATGGCAAATGCAGATGCTATACTCCCTTGCCTTCCAGAGCATGAAAGAATGTGATGGATCAATAGTTCATATACAACCTATGTTCTGATCAAATAATATCATCTATTTTCCCCAAGTTTTTTGAAAAAGAAGGTTCTACATTCATGGAAAAATCATGACACATATAATTCATAATGTATTGACAAAGCTTGCATTTGCTACAACCACACAGTCTTTGCAGAGAGGTACAATAAGTTTTGATTTGTGACCAAAGAAAAGTGAAAATTAAGTCTTGCAGCAGTCAGCCCTTGACTCTGAAGAGCTAGTCCTTTGTATAGTTTTAAGTCCATTGCTGTTTAACAACTTTACCAAATAATAGTTTGTTACAAAATTGACTCATTTGGTTCAGCATTTTTTAAAGCCAGCTGTGAAGAAAGACAGCTTATCTGTTTGCAAGTTGTAAATTCATAGAAAAAAGTGGTTTAAAAAAAAAAAGAGTAATTATAAATGAATATGAAAATGTGAAGTTAAGAAAATGAAAATTTAGACTGAAAGGAGATAAATGGTTTTCTCATGGTAACATCACTTAGACTTGAAACTTTAAAACAAAAAAAATCAAAAAATTGAAAGAAAAAAGAAAAAGATTACAGTCCAGCACTGGGGAAAGGATAGTTTAAATAATGTAATAGTTCTTTTATATTTTGAACTTACCAGCTCTTTGATAATGAATGGCTGTAATATTAGCAGAAAGGAAGGAAAATGTGCTTTCTTCAGATGATAGTGGTACTTTGTTGGCTGCCTATGTGTGTCTGAGAGAAAAATGCTGTTGTGAAGTTGCTCATATCTCTATACATTCTATTATTTGAAGGAAAAACTACTTTCAGTGGAAATGCATTAAGGAGGTCCATAGACACCCATTGCTTGACTGCAGTTTAAGTTGCAGTTGCAGGATAGGTCAACAACATCTTGTACCTCTGGTACAATCTTACTGTGCAACCCAAAATCAATGAAGTATTGGAAGCAGCAAACATCTCTCCTGTCCTTATCTCTTTCTGTAAAGGAAAGCATCAGATGGCTGATAAAGGTAGTATTTCTATTATTTCTGTTGGCTTTGTGCCACTTGAGGAAAGTCTGTTTTTACTACTGCAATGTAAGTTTAACTGACTAATACCTCCACCCTTGACCTTTATTACTCACCTTTTTTTTTCTTTAATTTCCAGAAAGCTTGAGAATATGCAAGATTCAACTATATTTAAGGATCTCAATATTTATGTACTATATCTCCTTAATCTAGGAAAATATAAATGAAATTGCATCTTTTTCTAATTACTGGGAAAGATATGTTTGTAGAAGCTTTCTCTCTTTTGCATTACAACATGTTGATAAGACTTACTGCTAGAGTGTAATATTCTTGCGCCTTTTTTCACTTGAAAATATTTATTTGCATGTATTTGTCTTTTTGTTCCTATCACATTGCTGCAGCTAGACCTTTAATTGTTGACATGCTGCTTTATGGTGCTCCTCAGAAAAACATCAATTCTATTAGAGAGATCAGTGTGTAAGACCCATTCATCTGAAACAAAACTGATCCCACTGCTTCTTTACATGTTTACATAGGCTATCTATAGCTGTCTGAAGAAATCAGGTGGTGAAACACTCCAAATATAAGACATTCGCCATTCTGTGTTCAGGAAAAATATAAGAATAATGTCTATTTACATGGTACCAATTTAATTTTCATTTGAGATATTTTCTGAAAATTATAAATTAGATTTTTCCTGGTCAGAAAGGCATTTATATGCAGGTCTTTATTGTTTTTCTTGCTTTAAATAAATAAATACATAACACACAAACCCAAATCAAAATCTAAATCAAAATACTAAAATAGAAGTGAAGCATTTGTTCCCTGAAAGAAATCATAAAAGATTTGTGCCCTTGTTGTTATGAAGTGCCAAACATTTTATATAGACTTTTAAGGAAATAAAACCAAATACTAGAACTTTTGAATAGTGAGAAAGAAACTGTTTAAAAATAGCATGCAAGTATGGTCAGTTGACAAAACTTCTGATGCATAATGTCAGATTATTCTGTCATACAAATAACTTACACAAATTCTTCTAGACACATTAAAAAGAACTACTGTTTTCTACTTTTACATATTGAAATTATTCTTTCCATACAGAAAAAGTCTAGGGTTTCTTTAAACAAATTAGTTGTTTGGCAAGGCTCTGGTAGTGGGGTGGCTCCTATGAGAAGCTGCTAAAGGTTTCTTCCATGTCAAACAGAGCCACTGCCAGCCATATTCTGATGTTTCTCTCGGTGGGAGGACGGCAGGCAGTGGCAGCCTCACGAAACGAGGTCTCCCCGGCACGTATCTCCACCAAGTCCGGGCCGGGCGGCCCCCAGGGTGCGCTCCACATGGCATGGGACTCCGACCACAGAAATTCTAGCAGGAAATGTAGTGAGACGAAAGAACGAACTGGACTCCATCTCTGTTCTGCTAGGGAGGTTTATTTGGGGTATGGGGAAATGGGGTGCAGTGAAGGAGAAGGGGGAAAGGAGACAGGGCAGGTAGCAGGCGCTAGCAGCGCAGAAATGGAACACATCTCTCTGACGCAGACACGGGCTTACAAGGGGAAGAGAATGGGCGGGATTTTTCTCCCCTGCAGCCAGTCCCGGGAGATGGAGGGGGAGAATTGACAGGGGGAGCACACCAATAGGTTTTCAGGTACAGCAGAGCATATTTCAAAATTAACCAAAGGCATACAGAGCAGGGAAAAAAAGGGAGCACATGGAATCCTAAAAACCCACATTGCTACAATATTCAATACAAAGCTGCTGCTGTCCAAGGTCAAGCAAAGGTGGTAGCAAAGGTGGGGTAATGTATTGAAGACAGGGAAAAAAGTTATTGTACGTGAGCAATTGCAGCCAGAGAGAGGAGTGAGAATATGTGAGAGGAACAGCTCTGTAGACACTGAGGTCAGCAAAAAAGGAGGTGGAGAAGGTTCTCCGGGCACCAGAGCTGAGATTCCCCTGCAGCCTGTGGTGCAGCACATGGTGAGGCAGCTGTGCCCTGTAGCACATGGGGGACCACGGGGGTATGAGATCCACCTGTGGCCTGTGGAGGATATCCATGCCAGAGCAGACAGATGCCTGACAAGTTGTGACCTCATGGAAATACCATGCTGGAACAGGTTCGTGGCAGGACCTATGGAGAGAGGATCCCATGCTGGAGCAAGTTTGCTGGCAGGACTTGTGACCCTAAGGTGGACCCACACTGGAGCAGGCTGTGCCTGAAGGACTGTACCCTGGGGACTGGAGCAGTTTGCGAATAACTGTGGCCGACAGAAAGGACTCACATTGAAGTTCATGGACTGCCTCCCATAGGAGAAGCCCCACACTGGAGCAGGAGAAGAGTGTGAGGAGTTCTCCCTCAGAGGAGAAAGGAGAAGCAGAGACAACATGTGATAAACAGATCCCAAACCCCATCCCCCAAGATAGCAGGACAGAAGATGAGCTTGGGAAGAAGGGAAAGGTGGGGAGAAGGTGTTTTAAGATTTGGGTTTAGTTCTCATTACCCCACTCTGATGTGACTGGTAATAAATTAATTTCCCCACGTCACATCTGTTTTGCCCATGACAGTGACTTCTGAGTGATTTGTTCCTACCCTTATCTCAACTTCTGAGGATCTTTTAAATTTTTTCTCCTTTATGCAGTTGAGGAAGGGGAATGGTAAGAGTGGCTTGAATGGACGCATGGCATCCAGCCAGGGTCTAACCACAACAGACACTTATTTATGGGATCTTGTGGTATGGCCTTGCAGTCAGCAGCAAAGTTGCAGTTTAATTAAGCATCACTGCATTTCCATTGGTACCCGCTGATTACACCTTAGCTTTTGGCATCTTGAGATATTTTAGGAAATAATGTTGACTTCTTGTTACAATGTAACAATGTTACATTGTAACAAGAAGTAAAATGTAAATTTACAATGTATGTAATTAAAATGTAAATTTACATAAAATGTAAATTTACAATGTACATAATGTTACAATGTAAATTTATCATGAGGCAATATAGGTTGGGATCATGGTTTTATTTTAAATTCACTCTTGTACACATGTTCTCATTACTAGTAGAGCAGGTGTTTGCCCAAATAGTCTGTCCACATTCAAGGATTAACGGGTATGTACTGTGGTGTCAGGATTCCTTGTGATGCCATGGAGGGCAATGAGCACATTGAGTCATTATCATGGCTCTCAGTTTTTTCCTATATTGGCAGCCATGATAGTTTTGGATGTCTTTTTTTCATCCCTTAGGAGCTGACCTCAATTAGATTTTTTATTCTGTCAGATGTTTTGTTCTCTCTCAGCCCTCTCAAACTTTATGCATCATTTTGATTGATTAACTTTCTTTTGTCTCTGTACCTTTGTGTCCTAGGGTGCCTATCCTGTTCAGGGTGTAGGCTGTCCTTAATTTTCTTCTCCTTAGTACACTGCATGTACTAGCACAGAGATCTTGATTTTCTCATCTAGTTGCCATAAACACTGAGGTTTTAACATCCCTCTTCTGCTGTTTCCATATCTAGACACACCCTTCGATTCTCCAGTATAATTTCTTTTGCTTTTCTGGCTGGGGGGACAGGACAACATTAAGCCTGAGATTCAACAAGACCAAGTTGAATCTCAGGTCCTGCACTTCAGCTTCAACAATCCCATGCAGCACTACAGGTTGGGACAAGAATTACTGGAAAGCTTCCTAGTGGAAAAAGACCTGGGGTCACTGGTCAACAGCAGCTGACCATGAGCCAGTGTGTGCCCAGGCGGCCAAGACTGACCAATGGCATCCTGGCCAGTGTCAGCTGAGGTTTTAAATTCTGCACTGCAGGCAAGAGAGTCCACCATTGTCTGAAACCAAAGTCTTGATCCTTTCATTAGAAGGACCAGCAGAAGAAGGAGGTGACCATTTAGGCATTTTTAGTGCATAATTACACAGAGCAGGAAACTATACGTAGAAAAATATCCAGGATAACTGATTTTTTAAAGGAAACAGGATTTGCAGGGTCATTGGTTCCCTGAAAAGAATTTTGGTGATTGGCAGTCTAGGATAAATGGACACGAAAAGGACCTTTTTCTCTGACCCACTGATTTTTTTTATATTTCTACATGTCATGAAAATCAGGAGATTTATGAAAAGAACCTCACATTTGTTAGCCTTTTGTTAAAGATACCCATTTTTCATAGCACCCAGAAGTTTTTACTAAGTTGATGAAAAATATTTGATGTGTTCTGAAAAGAGCTGAGATTGAAAAATAATTTCTGAAGTGAGTTGAAGTAGTCAGATGTGTGTAATATGGTCTCTTGTGACACACACCTTTGACCAAATATTATTAATAATGGTGTACATGATAACGTGTACATGATACATGATAATGGTGTACATGATAACATGATTACTAGTAATTATTGAAAAATCACCTGTTCATTGGAAGATAAAAACCAACGAAAAGCCTAAATAATAACAGCCTGCACAGTGGTGTTTAATTTTTCTTCAATCAAGTCTTTAATGAATTTAAGATGACCTGGTAGGAGCTGCAGTTTGCATAACCCATTTTGTGACATGTTATGTCAGCATTGTCCTCTTTTAACAATAATATGCATAGTCATAATTAGAAGTTTGGCTTCATTAAGAAAAAACAATGTTAAACATTTACTCAAATAAGAACCAAGCCTTTGAGGTTTTCTTTTAAAAAAGATTCCTAATAATTCTTGATTATTATAAAGGGTAGACAAATGGCATAAAAATATATTTTGAAAGCATTTTATAGAACCAATAGAATTGTACATAGGTGTTCATATCTATTCTTTCATAATTCTGCCAACTTACCTTAATGTGTATAGTGATACATCATGAAGAGATTAATTAGCAATTGCTACTTGACTGGGAAACCCTTAGCATATTTTTGGTACCGATTAAAATCTACCTATAAACATTAACAGGGGTTGTAAATGGGGAAAAAAAAAGTGGTAATTTTTAGCACATTTCAGTCAGTGGCACATTTTTTATTATTTTTTTGTTTAATTGGCAACTGACTAAAATTTCTGTTACTGCAAAATCTACTGGAGTTTTTGTTGGGCTACTATGGGCTAATCTGAGATGGACAAAAGGCATCTATGATATAGCAGAGAAAGGATTAATAGTGTAATCCTACAAATATGGGTTTTTTGCAATTGCAATATAAATTTAACGTAATGATTTTTTTTCAGATCAAATTCATTGCCTTTAAAAGTGAGTACAACTCTATGCAATTTTGGAGGGATCCCCTTTCTTACTGTTTAATTAACTGAGACTTGAAATGTAGATGTACACTTTCAAGGATCTAGGCATCAAAAGATCATAGAATCAGAGTGGTTTTGGTTGGAAAGGACCTTAAAGATCATCTCGTTCCAACCCACCTGTCACAGGAAGGGTCACCTTCCACCAAACCAGATTAGTACATATTATTTAATTCTTGCAATAAAAAATGTCTAATGGAAAATATATGCATTTCCTATCTGCAATTCAAATCTAAAATGACAGCATGTATAAGACTGGAAGACAAACTGTCTCAGTGCTTACTATTTTTTTTTCTGCATTTTTTGTTTTCTGATTATCTTTATCTTTGATGATGATTAAAAGAACTTCAGTCTGAATTTTTACAAAACAAAGGCTGAGCAAAGTATTAGGTCTCTTTCAAAAACTGATTTCACCTTTAGTCTTCTGTGTGATTTGTAGCTGAAGACAATTCAGGAGGTGAGACAAATTATCTTTGCGTCTTCTCACAGTATTGTTGCAGATAAGGAGCACAACTCTTCAAATTTTTTCTCTTCCAGGCTGTCCAGCTCCTTAAAATATGTTTTTCAAAAACATTTCTTCCTCTTTTAAGATAATTTATCTTAATTATTTTTCCTGGAATTTATACCTTGAAGGGCAGACCCTGACATGTAAATTTCTCATTGACTTCTGTGCTGAAAAATCATTCTCTCTATTTTCTCTGCATTCTCTCTTCCTAAATATTTTTAAACAAGTTGTTAAACTTCTCAGCATTATTATTATGATTTCTAATTCTTTCCACCCAGATGCAGTTGGAATTATGGTAACAGGGTTGAAAATGTTATGGAGTTGTTGTCATGAATAAGTGCATTGCCATGGCTAATAACATTTGTGGAAAAGAAACGCAAGACCTGCTTAGATTATGTACATACACAAAACAGTAAAATATGGAGAAAGTTGGAGAGACTAAGTGTTAAATTGTAATGGTAAGAATGAGCAGCGTCAGACTTGCCCTGGAGTTGTTAGAAAATATGTTGGAAAAGATGCCTTGCTGTTTCTCATTTACCAAATTGGTTTTTAAATTGTGCATAACTTAACATATTTCACAGAACTCTTTTTATTACTCTTCATTTTCCTATAAGAATGGAAAGGAATTATAGTTAACAATTTAAAAATACTGGGCCATTTAGAATGAAATCTTGCATCTACATGTAAAAAGGAAGATACTTGCATATTATAGTTCCTTTTTGGCAATCTTTCCTATATAAAATATATGTAGGCAAAATATTTGCAGCTTCTCAGCCCACTGCTAATTAACCCCTTTTCAAACTAAGCCATATCTCTTAAATTAAAGGGCTAAGCCAGATAAATAACCACAAACGTGAAAGATCTCATGCACATACTGCAACCCCTATTATTTACTGAGTAAATGGCATATTTGGAATCTTAGAATTATCTTTAAAATTGACAATAATGCAAAACAAAACTTCTATGTTGGATAACTACTAGAAGTTTTCATTTTTAGTAAAGAGTTTTATTGTGTGACATGGGAAACACAGGGATTGTGATTAAAGGGAGAGCAGAAGTATGCATCATCTTTCAAACAAGGTACAATCTCATACCCCCTCTGGTGAGGGTAAGGTGTTCATTACAGATCTACCAAGGTCTTTACCAAAGACAAGGAAAGGTCTTGTTCCCCTAAGTCATTCCTGTAGTGACTTAGAACTGAACCAGAATTACACATGAAAGATATAGTCTGGAGGATAGTGGACTGGGTTTGAAACTTTTGAATGCCAAAACATTTTAAAATGGGCACATATTACAGTCATTAAGCCGTAATACAGGAACAAAATATGATATAATTCTGTACTACATGATTGTGTATTTTAACAGCTATGTATATCCACATGTACAGTAGTATAGGATACCAATAGGTCAAAAGTATCTTAATACGTTGAATTATAAGACACCTAATTTCCATACATTACTTTCTATTTGTTGATTTAGGTGAGGAAATCCTACTGGTTTTACTTAAATCTGAAAAATATGCCAACACTGAGCTGATAATTTCTGTGGAAATTCTTAGTTTGGATAACATTGCAGGCCTTACGAAGTGTTGGCTGCAGAGAACATGAAAAATCCTTCTTTTCTGTTTACATAACAAACCAACCCACCTCCCCTCTTCTGTTCTCTTATTTGCTTTCATTATCTAGCTGTTGACATACTGAAGTAGCTTTCCATATTATTTTATTACTTCAGAGGCAAATAAACAATCATTTCCACCTGGAAACACTCGCCAACCTAGAGCTGTAGTTTAAGTGTTATTAAGGTTATACGGCTCATCTCCTTGCCCCTTCCAGATCAACTTCACAATTTCACAGAAAATTCCTTCACAACTGGTCTTTGAAGGAGTATTAGAGGTAGAATCCACTTGTTAATGCTTCCCTCAAGCAGTTGCTGACACTCTTGCAGTATTTGAGTTTCAGTGGCATTTGCAGTGCAGGTTAGAATGAGGATTATTTTGACATAGGGATCATGAATAATTTTTTTTGTGCTAAGCTTAGATGTGCATGGACCGGACCTCATCTAATACTACCTTTTTTCCCATAAAATTTTTACGGTCTAACAAGCTCTTCTAACAAAGTAATTTTTTATGTTCTTTTGTACAAAGAATATTGTTGTTCCTTAACTGTCATTATGTTTCCAAGAAACTAAATACAGAGGCTAGTGGTGACCATATAATATTGTCACATAAAACAAAAAAGAAGCCTGAAACTCTGTGTGAGGAATCTCTGACAGGATATGTTCACAACAGGATTTTAGTTAAGATCAGAGAAGTATTTTTGAGATCAACTTCGCAGTTAGCTCCCATAGTTGGTGTCACAGAAGTATGCATTAGTATCACAGAGCAGGTGTCCTGCAGAGAAGGGGTGACATTAAGCCAACTGGGTTAAGTTAGGCTCCTGGCCTGCCTATCTCAGCCACCCTGCCTGCTTAGAAGTATCTGATTCATGTGACTAAAGCAGTTTTAGGGTAATCATCTCTGAAACATGCATTGCATCAACACCAGGTCCACAGCCCCAGCTGTTCAGCTCTACCAACTTACTCCTACTGTGTGCCACTGCTTGCTAGGTGTAAAAGCAGTGCACTGTCATCCAGCAGTGCTTATTGTAGCAACAGAGAAATATGCAAGTTGAAGAACCTTCCAGGAATGTTGCTGTGTGAAAGGAGGAAGCAAATTGTTTGTTAGTGCAATCATACCAAGGTGTCTGGTTTGCCCAAACCTTGGCTCTATGTTTCTCAGTTTTATTATAAAAGTTTCGGGACCCTGATCCCTGGTTAAAGTGTAAGAGTCCTATAAATGTTTGAATGCTGCTGTTAGTTAAAAAAAAAAAAAAAAAGGATTGAATTTGTCATGAGAATAATGTAGATTAGATCTAGATATTTAATTTGTAAATACAGCCTTTGAAATACTGTGGAAAACATTTAATAAGCACAAAAGAACAAGGAAATGAATCTTTGAAGGTTTCTGAGAGGCTGTTACTAAATATAGTAAGTAAAGTGCATGTATTTGTTACAGCTCTCTAGTTATGTTATGTACACTTATCAGATGACTGCCATCCAAATTAAAAAATCAGAACATCTATGGGGTCCTTAAGGTAGTGCTTTTCTCAGGATATGATTCTGTCTACAAAGTGCTGTCTTGGTATTTATATAGTCCAGTTTAAAATGGCTTAAGAAAGAGTCTTCCAGATTTCACACCAGGACATTGCTTTGTAATTGAAGGCATATCATTCTGAGATTGCTTTACAAGTGATTGGCACTCTTCAGGATATATTTATAACACAGCTCTGTACAAGTATATTCGAATTAGATCCTGAGGAAGCTAATTTTCTTTCCCAGCTACTGCAGTACATCTGTAATTCTCCTCACTATTGACACAGTGTTGTTATGCTCAAGCATATATCTCCTTAAACCTTATAATTCAGCTGTAACCTATGTTTTATTCCTTTCTTCCTCTTAAATGCCTTAATGTAAAATCTTTATATCCAGTGTGTATGTGCTTCGACTCCAGACTCAACTATGTGAGATATTAACAGAGGATTACACGTGCAGATATGGAAAGAAGCATGATTTTGCATTAAAGGAGACTTTTTTTTCTGTCCACCTTGTAGTGAAATGCAGCCATCATTTGGGTTGCTGAGATGAACCAAGAAACTACTAGATCTTGTCCTGCCACAGAAAAGGATGCAACACAATTTTATTTACATTTGCAAGTTCTGCAAGCAGCAAGGATCAGGAAGAGGCATTTGAAATCTTCAAACATTGGGAAATCTGGTAGAGATAGGTCTCAAATAAATGCCCATCTAGCATAAGTGACCACATGCAGTGGTTGCGACAATAAGATCTTGATCATTGGGTGCAGTTTTCATGCTTCAAGTGTTCCAGTTTGCCTGTGGGAAGTCATGATATGTTCTTACT
Source organism: Grantiella picta (assembly GCA_013397955.1). NCBI lineage: Eukaryota > Metazoa > Chordata > Aves > Passeriformes > Meliphagidae > Grantiella > Grantiella picta. The sequence goes on from VZRM01006486.1 coordinate 3,174,300, forward strand.
GTATGCATGAATAAATTCTTCTTAATGATTAGGAAGCAGAAAATACCACAGAGATATTCTGTGTCTTTATCAGAGTTTTCCTACATCCTGCTAAAATATCTACTAAACCATACATAGGAAGAGAGCATGCCAGTTTAGTTGTTCCTCCAGCTTGGCATGTGCCGGATGGAGCCAAAGACAGTGGTATGCAGAGCTTGGAATGTCACAGGTCGACAGGCTAAAAGTAAAGCTGTAGCAAGCCTTAGGAAAAACAAATATATTTTGTTAAAACATCTCACAGAGTGACTGAATAATTAAAATAACAGAATTCCAAAGCAGCTTCACAGTCTTTGCTGGTACATTGGTTGTAGGTTGATTTTGATGGGTTGCACTGGGTTTGTGCGGCCAGGTTTTCAAAGTGAGTGGACTGCAGGCATGTCTTCTGTGAGAAGATGCCAGAAGGTTCCCCCTATGTCCAGCAGAGCCAATGCCACCCAGGTACAGGATGGACCCTGCTCTGGCCAAAGCTGAGCCAATCAGGGTGATAGTAATGTCTGTCATAACATCTTTAAGAAGGAAAAAAAGTTATTGCACTGATTTAATTGTGGCCAGAGAAGAACAGGGTGAGAATATGTGAGGAACAACTCTGCAGACACCAAGGTCAGTGAAAAAGGAGGGGCAGGAGGTGCTTCAGGTACTAAAGCTGAGATTCCCCTGCAACCCATGGTGCAGCCACGGTGAGGCAGCTGTGCCTCTGCAGCACATGGAGGCCTGCGGTGATGTGGCAGGCTCCGGGAGGGTGGCAGGAGCCGGCTCCCGCCTGGAGCGAGGTCTCTGGTCAGCATAACCCCACTGGATCCAGAGCGGGCGGCCCCCGGGGTCTGCTCGGCGTGGTGTGAGTCTCATAGCAACAGAGGTTCAGCAGGAAACAAGGTAAGACGTAGGAACGAGCTGGATGCATCTCTGTTCTGCCAGGAAGGTTTATTTGGGGTAAGGGGAGAGGGTTACAGGGGAGGAGAAGGGGGGAGGAAGGCAGGGGAGGCTTAGGGGCTGCCAGCTCAGAGATGTGACCTCGAGCTGATCCAGACATCGGCTTACAAGGGGAAGAAAGGAGGTGGGGCTGACTCTTTCAGAGCCAGTCCCAGGAGGAGGAAGGGAAGATTGGCAAAAGGGTACACACCAATAGGTTTCAGGTACAGCAGAATGCATATTTCAAAATGAACCAATAGCATACAGAGCAGGGAAACAAAGGAAGCCACATGGAGATCTGAAAATCACATTGCTACACTGCGGGGGATACAGAGATCTACCTGAAGCCCACAGGGGAGACTCATGCTGGAGCAGATGAATGATTGAGAGGAGCCTGTGCACCCATGGGAAGCCTGTGCTGGAGCAGGCTCCTGGCAGGGACGTGCACATCTGTGGAGAGAAGAGGCCATGCTGGGGCAGGTTTCTTGGTAGAACTTGTGACCCTGTGGGGGACCCACACTGGAGCAGGCTGTGCCTGAAGCACTGCACCCCATAGAGGAGTGCCCCAAGTTACAGCAGTTTTTAGAGAACTGTTGCCTGTGGCATAGACTCATATTAGAAAAAAGTCCATGCAGGACTGTCTCCTGTGGGAGGGACCTCACAGTGGAGCAGGGGAAGGACTCCTGTCCCTGAACAACAGGGACAACAGGACAGGGACAACAGCAGGAACACCATGTGGTGAACTGACTGTAACCCCCATTCCCTGTCTCCCTGAACTGTTGGGTGTGAGGAAGTGGAGCTGGGAAGGAGGGAGGGATGGGAGAAAGGTGTTTTTAAGATTTGGTTTTACTTATTATCCTGCTCTGATTTTGTTAGTAATAAATTCATTATTCCTGAATTGAGTCTGTTTTGCCTGTGATAGTATTTGTTGAGTGATCTCTCCTGAGGTCCTTAACTCATGAACTTTTTATTATATTTTTTCTCCCTTATCTAGCTGTAGAGAGGAGTGATAGAGAGGCTTTGGTATGTGCCTGGCATCCAGCCAGCACCAACCCACTACACAAGTGCCCAGCAAACCACTCTCTCACTCCCTCTTCTCAAATGGACAGGGGAGAGAAAATAAGATGGAAAACAACTCATAGGTTGAGACAAGGCAGTTTATTAAAGCAAAAGTGGAAAGTTTAACATGACAAGTAAAGGAAAAAAACCCAACATTTTATTCTCTACTTCCCATCAGCAAGCCATGTTCAGCCAGTTCTTGGGAAGCCTGACTTCAGCTCATGTAGCAGTTGCTCCAGAAAACAGACATCATAAATAACGAATGCCGCCCCTTCCTCCTCCTTCTCTTAGCTTTTATATCTAAGCCTACGTCCCATGGCATGGAATGTTCATTTATTCAGTTTGGGTCAGCTGTCTTAGTTGTTTCCCCTCCCAACATCTGGCCAGTCTCCAGTCTACTGATGAAGAGATGGAATGTTGGATAGTGCTGATGCTGAGGGAGCACTACTGAGCAGTACCGAAAATGCTGCTGTGTTATCAACACCTTTCTAGCCACCAATGCAGAGCATAGCACTGTGAGGGCTGCTGTGGAGAAAATGAACTCCTTGTCAACCAGACCTAATACAGCATCTCTGTCTTGTGCTGCAGAAACATCTGGCAAGAAGCATGTGACCACTGCCTGAGTATAAATGCTGATTAACCAAAGCCTATTGTCAGACAGAGAAGTGCTGGGAAGCCCCTGCTCTCCATTAGGACCTCAGAAATCCTGGAACAAAAACTAGGTACATTCCAGCTGGGCTTGGTTCTGTAGCTGTAGAAGGTGCAGATGTCCCAGTGCTGGCAGTGAGGGCTCTCTGAAGAGAAGCCAGGGCTTCCCTGTGCTGGACATAGCTTGTTCCAACCAGTTCCAACCCACCCACTGCAGGGCACAGCTGAGCCCACTGCTGATGTGGGGGCACTTCTGGGAAAAGGTGTTTGGGAAAGAGATGAAAACATCACAAAGGGAGGAGGAAGGAACAGAATAGGTGAGAAACAGCAGAGTGAATGCCAAAGTGAGAGAATAAGGAGAAGGAAGAGGTGGGGTGAGGAAGATAGTTTAGTTTTTGTCTTTGTTTCTCACTATCCTACTCTTTCATAATGGACAAAAAATGAAATTAGTTTTCCTCAAGCTGAGTCTGTTTTGCCTGCAATGGCAACTGGTAAGTGATCTCCCTGTCCTTATCACAACTCCTGAGCTCTCTCCACCCGACTTTCTCCCCACTTTCCTGCTGAGGAGGAGAGTGATTGACAGAGAAGATAGTGAGGGTCTGTAGCCATCCAAGGTCAAACCACACCCACCACCCACTGAATTTATTCTCACGTGATCTTGGCAACTCCAGGCTCATGTATCTGGGAGTTCAGGTTCAAGAATATACCTGGGTGTGAGTGAGCATGAAGTGTTTCAGGAAGAACAAGTTGGTTTCCCTGGAAACCATACAAGCTAAATGCTATGTGCAGTCAAGGTCATGGAGAAAGTGGAGTCTAGATGGGGAAAGGGCAAAGGTTTACTGTAACATTATGTGTGTACATGTTATGGCACTTCAGGATTCTTTTTAAATTCATTTAAACATAACTAAATCCTTTGAAGGCACAAAATAGAAATTCTTCAGTGAAATGAAATCTCATGCTACCTGCTGTTACAGACTAATTGCTCACAATCAATGAACCCTTATCTTTTTCATTTCAAAATTATTAGTACTTCTTTGGTTATTAGTGTAATTTGGTATTATCCTTTTTTCTTTCCAAATTAAAATGCACCATGATATGCTCTAAAATGAATAAGTTTAATTATTTTTCAAAGGGAAAACATTCAATTTAAGTCTATATTCAATACTCCTGTGGAATACATCAGTATTATCATAAAAAAGTAATTTTGGTGTGTGAGTAAAATAATTGAAAAGTATGCGGGGTGTGTATGGTTAAAATGCTCAGCTGACAGTAAATTGATAAAAGAATCCATCAGTATCTCATAGTCTCTATTCTTTCTTTTAATGAATATTCCCTGTAACCCAGCTCTCCTTTTGCTAAACCATTCCTTGCTTCTGTCTGATCCTTCAGACACTTACTTAGACATCTGGTCTCAGAATCTTATTCAGTGAATCACTGATTCCCTTTTGAATAAGAGACAAGGGTCCCATACTTAATAGTTTGGTTTCTACCTACTTTCACTATGGCTTATCACAAGAATCACAGGTATCTAGTTATCTATTAGCTTCATTCAAATTCCTTCTGAACGAACAATTTTAATCTTCATAGTTTTGTGGCTGGTATTATCCAACTGCTAAATTAGCCATTTCAAGCAAGTTTATTGAATCATTAGAGATAGTGCCGTTTCTGGTATTCATATGAGCTTTGGGATGATATTCTGGGCTATTTTGAATGTGACTATTGAATTTTCATAAAACATAAGTCATATGATTTTGTTGGACAGATATTCAGAATGCTTGATTTGGTTAGAATGTTCAAATTTAAAGCAATTCTTATCTGTTAGTGTATTTATAAAAGATGACAAAACTTAATTTCCAACTTTGAATTTTCATTTTATGTGAATTTTTAAAATTATTATTATTTTAAAATTTAATGGTGACTTTTCAGATTTTCCAATCTACATATTCCACAATGCTTCTTTAACTAAAACAAAACATCTTTATTTGCTCATTTCAGTCTTGGCTGGTTTATAACAGAGAACAACCAGTCTGTATGGAAGTCAAACATCATTACACTCAATTCTAATTAGTCTGTTCTTCCATTTTCACAGGAATGTACCTCATTCATTTTCATTGTTTGACTGCATCTCACTTTTCTATTTCATCCTTCAGAATAAAGTCTTTCTGGGTACAAGATTAAAGGACTTTTCTTGACCTCTGTATTACTTCCAGATCAGCTTTCTGATATTTAAATCTGAACCTTCTTGGTTTTGCTTATATATACATCCAATTTGCCACCTCTGGATCCTTGTCAAAACACTGAACTTCCTGTCACAGTAATTGCAACTCCCTCTATTTACCATTTTTTTCTACATTTGCATTCTCTAATATCTAAGCCAGTGAAGCACTTAAGAGCCAAAGGGTAAAATATCTCACCACCATTGTGATGCTGTACAAAATCTTATGGTTATGCAGTTTCAATTATGCATTTGGACAGTTCACTGAATTTTTCCTTTAGTATTCCCTGCAGCTATAAATTGTCTCAAAAGAGCTGGAAGGGAATCAGAAAAACTTTATTCCGTAGAATTAATGGTCATGTTTGTTCAGAAATACATAAGTTGCAAACATCATGAACCTGAAGGTTTCTCTGCCTTATGTCTGTGCCAGCATCACTATTTCAATATGCATCTCATGATTCTGTTCCTTACCCTTTGAATCATTGCTCTCGGACAATGATATCAAGGTGAGGCTAATGATGTGAAGAAAATAGGTTATTTAAATTATTTTGTATATATAAGCTTCTACTTCCTTGTTTTGAAATATCCTTATTTCTTTAACCTAAATATTTTTTATCAGAATAGAACTAAACAGGACTGTTTTTCCAAAGTGATCTTTCTTTGACCAGATAAGGGTTTGTTTTGCAAGTGAAAGACACAAAAGATGTTTTAGGAAATGCTGAGAAAATGAAGACATGGCTAGATATGTACAAAGTATAGATGAAGTTAAAAATTGTACTGACTAGGTCATTAACCATAATGAGTGTGTATAGGAAACTATGGGGAGTGTACGTTATCTGCATTCCAGCTGTTTCTCAGTGAGGATGAAGGAAAATGAAACTTCAGCTGGGAAATTTTGTTTCTTTTCTCCTGTGATATGTTTAAAGTACATCTGTTACAAAGTTTAAAAGGATATTATGTCAGACTTGCTAGGAGAAAGATCTGATCTTTTAATTTTATAGTGACTGCAGGTAAAGTTAGATTCTTCAGCCTAGCTGTAAATGAGTTTTGAGAGAGAATTACATGTTCTGTTCCATTTGTTCGGAAGTTCTTCAGAGACTTACTTTTACAACAGCCACGTAGAATCATAAACTGAGACATAGGCAAGACATCATACTTCCCATGACTATTATAAAGAAGATCCATAATCTGAGATTTTCCTATCCTAAGGCTAGTCTGAGAGATGATCTTCAACCACAGGATATACTTGGCTATGTACAGAAGGCCTGGAAATAGATACGGAAAATGGAAGTATGGATAGGGTACCAGGGAGGGATATACAAACATGCTCTGATATGTTGAAATGAAAGATAAAAATTCAGATGGAGTTAAAAACGGAGAGAGAGAGGAAGGAAAAGAAGTTATGAAGGAGAATAAGTTATGAAGGAGAATAAATTATGAAGGAGATTAAGAAAGGTTCTTAAAGATACAGATCAGAAGCAAAAGGAGAGCCAAAGAACAATTCTGGGATGTTGGATGGGGCGGTTTGTCACTAATGAAGGACACAGAAAAGTCTGAAATCCTTTCTACCTTCTTCTACCCTCAGTCCCTAGGACATAATGAAGCAAATTCTCTTAGAAGCCACTTCAAGACGCATAAAGACCAAGAAGGTTTGGCACAATTAGCATTGGTCTAGTACGGGCACACTCCTGTACCAATAATTATGCCCTCTCTGAGAAGATGGCTGGCACTAGGGAGATCAGTGAATGACATTTGCTTTAGCAGTGTCTAGGCTTTTGACAGTGCTGCCTATAGCATCATTATATCCAAGCTGGGGAGATAAGGACTAGATGGGTAAATTACAATTAGGAAAAAATTGCTGTACCACTAAGGTTAATGGTTCAAAACCTAACCAGCAACCAATTGTGAATGGTGTTTCTTGAGTAATGCTGAAGTTGATGCTACTTAACATCTTAATCAAGTCTGGTTAAGGGACAGAATATTTTTTCATTAGGTTTATGTGAGACCTCAGACTGGGAGGTCTGCTTGATATACTGGATGGCAGGGTTTCCTTTCACAGAAACCTTGACATGCTAGAGACAGAGTCCAACAGAAACTCAGTAATTAAGCAAAGACACAAAGCCTTGCTACCTGAGATGGAATAAATTCATGAAACATTACAGCTTGCCAGCCAGGAAGATGCACTGCTGAAAAGGATTGTGCAGCCCTGGTGGACAAAACACCTGCATCAATGAAAGCTAACTGCATACTGTGTTTTTAGCAGTGTAGTCAGTGAGGCAGTTATCCCTTTCTCTTTGACACTTTCAGGCCATACATATGATACTCTGCTCAGTATTGTTCCTTCCTATACAAAAGAGAGCTTCAGCAAATCCAAGATTTGTTTAAGAAGATAATTAGGGAATGGAGCATATGACGCAGGAGGTGAAGAAAACTGAATAGGAATTTTTCAGGCTGGAGAAGAGAAGATCAAGGAAATCTAATTGCAGTCTACTAAAAGTTAAAGGGGTTTACAGAAAAGATATAACCAGACTTCTGACAACCATTCACAGTGGAAGAACAAGAGGCAATATACACAAATTGCAGCAAAAGACCTTCCAGCAGGATACCTAAAGAAAAAAAGTCAAAAATCATAGGGAGGGTGTTTAAGCATTAGAGCAGTTTTCACAGAGAGGTTGTGAGAACTCCATCTCTGGAGATACTCAAAGCGTGACTCAACAGGGCCCTGAACTGCCTGACCTAACTTTGTTCTTGATCCTGCTTTAAGAAGCATGTAGACAAAATGGCTTAGAGAGATCCTTTGCAACCCAAAGCATTTTGTGCTTCAAAAACATTTCAGGATCATTGTCTACCATTATTTGTGATGTAGTCAGGTTTCTTGAGTAATTTTCCTGAACCTGAATTCATTCAGCTTCCTGTCTGGGCCACACTGAGTTAATACAAATCCTATTTCCTCCCATTTGATCTACTGTTGTTGCTTGACTTATGATTTCCACAGAAGTTGTTCTCGTGATAGCTGGTAAGCCTGAGTGTTGGATCATTAGATATCAGTTTTACCCCTGCAATCCCAGAAATAAGTGGCCTGAGTGTTGGTCTTTGAGTAACTTGTGTCTGCCCATACGTTTTCATACTCTCAAATATCTCTATACCTATATATAGGCTTCTATACTTACAGATTGAACCATGATCTGGACTGAGGCTTCGAATCAGGCTACTGCCCTGATTACCCTTTACTGTGCAACTGGATAAACTGGATAAAAATGTGGAATTTTGCAGACTTGTCCAGCTCTTTGCTTTTTTTCTTGCTTTCTGAAAGGCTTCTCTTTCTCACCCCCTCTCGGCCAAGCATCCGAAGAGGATACCTTCCTCTGCCTATGGTCTTATTCACTATGCCTTTGGAGAACTTCCTATTTCTGAATAGGAACAGGCAACTTGGATCCCCTGCACACTGCAAAATATGTACTGATTTTTAGATAATGCTTGTAAGGCTATGAATTACTATTTTTACAAAGGCATATACAAATGCAATCTCAGATCACCCTGAATTTTGCAACATCAGTTCTGAACTAAATAAAAGTAGAAAGTATAATAGTTCTGTATTTGTATGAATGTAAAATAATATATTTTATTAATTATTATATTAATTTAAATTATAACAGGAAGACTGAGGTTTAATTACCAGCCAGACAATAAATTCCTGCAGTTCCTGTAGGGAAGAACAACTCCTTGGGTTAGTACAATTAGTACTTCAGTGACATCAGTCATATGTTATATCCTTTGCATGTGTGTTTCTGTCAGTGTTTCAGCTTTCAAATTGATGATGGTACAACCCTAAACTGAGGTTCCCTAATCACAGAATCACAGAATCATAGAATCATAAGGTGGTTTGGTTTGGAAAGAACTTTTAAAGGCCATCCAGTCCAACGACCTTGCAATGAGCTGGGATATCTTCAACTACACTAGCTTGCTCAGAGTCCTGTCCAAACCCAACTTTGAATATTTCTGGGGATGGGGCATCTTCCACCTCTCTGATCAACCTGTTCCAGTGTTGGACCACCCTCATCATAAGAAAATTCTTCCTTCTGTCTAGTCTGTATCCATCCTGTTTTGGTTTAGAACCATTATCCTTTGTCTTATTGCAACTCCCTGACAAAAAGCCTGTCTCCAATGAGCCCTGCAGCATCTCTGGAGATCATAGAATCACAGATTATCCTGAGTTGGAAAAGATCCACAAGAATCATCGAGTTCAACTCCTGGGTCTGCACAGGACAGCCCCAAGAATCACACCACGTGACTAAGTATTGTCCAAATGGTTCTTGAACTCAGGCAGGTCTGATGACATGACTGTTTCTCTGGGGACCCTGTTCCAGTGCCCAACTAACTTCTGGGTGAAGAATCCTTTCCTGATATTTAACCTAAACGTTCCATGACACAACTTCAGGCCATTCCCATGGGTCCTCTCACTGGTCACTAGAGAGATCAGTGCCTGCCCTTCCACTTACCCTTGTGAGGAAGCTGTAGTTTGCAATGAGGTTTCCCCTCTGTCCCCTCCAGGCTGACCAAGAAAGGTTACCTCAGCTGCTCCTTGTATGGCTTCCCCTCAAGGCCCTTCACCATCTTTGTTGCCCTCCTTTGGATGCTTTTTAGTAGCTTAATGTCTTTTTTATATTCTGGCAACCAAAAATTAAGACTAATTTCTTGCATTTCAGTTTGTGCCCAGTGCCCCTTGTTCTATCACTGGGTACCGGAAAAGATTCTGGTTCTCTCATCTTCCCTTCTTCCCAATCAGGTATATATTTAATGAACTCCCTCTGAAGACTTCTCTTCTGAAGGCTGAACAGTCCCAGCTTCTTGAGTATCCTCTCATACATAAGGTGTTCAAATCCTTGATTGTCTCCATGACCCTTTGCTACATTTGCTTTATTATATATGTATCTCTGTTGTACCAGTAACTCCAGAACTGGACCCATTACTCCAAATGTGAGTGAGGCGCTGTGCAGAGGTAAAGGATTGCTGGCAATGTTCTTCCTAATGCATCCCAGGATGCTGTTGACCTTTCTTCCTTCGGAGCACATTACTGACTCATTAATTTGTTTTATATGGGATGCTTAGTTAAGAGTTTAATTTATTTAAATATGGTGTCTTACTGATTGGTGATAAAACTCATGAAGAACTTCTATTTTTTGTCCAAATTGAAATTATGGCTCTGAGATGGATGCATTACGGTTTACAATCAGCTGTATTTTATCCCAGGGTTTTTTTTTTTTTAAATATTTTTAAAGGATGTGTCAGCATCAAGGGAATTATATAGCATGCATGATCTTAATGAACCATGCATAGCACATGGGTTTTAGCTTTAATGTTAAATGTGATGATCTGACAAAGTTTTTATTACTCCATCTGGCTTTTATTGACATGTTCCTGGATAGGTACATTTACCTGCAATAACTGTGAGGGTGGTCACATTGGTTGTAATGCTGTCTTCCTTGCTGAACAAAGGCACAATGCATACACATTTCAGAGGAGATGTTTTGGATTGGACAGAGTGATATAAATTTCAAACTGATATCTTCATGTCTGTCACATAACACATCTTTCTTACGTTTAAACATTTCTATATCCTTCACATATCACTCTTATTCCATCACTTGGGAATTCCTTACTAACCCATTCAAGACTGAAAACTGAAGTACTCAGCTACTTATACTAGGAAAATGTATTAAAAAAGCAAACTAATGTGCCATTATCTTTCTTCCCCCAAATAACCAATATGGAATGTTCTCTATGTTTCATGAAATCTATATTTATGGATCAGAGATTTATTTTGCTTTTATTTTTTTAAATGGGATACATAAAAGGAAACCCTGAGCCCAGTCTTGTCAGTATTTTACTGGCAGCGTGAAATTGTCTTGCTGTCCCAGAGGTTAATAAGAAAAAAATCTCTTATCAGACATCAAAGAAAATGCAAAATTATCACAACAGAAAGCTATATTCTTTCATTCTCTAATAATAAACAGTGCACGTTGCTACAGGAAACAAATGTACCCAACTGAATAGATAAATCCATAAATAAGAGCTGACTTTTTGCTTTAGCTAAGAAAGAAAGTGAAAAATATTCCGCATGTGGCTGAAGCCAAACTGTGTTAGCAGTAGTGAGATTTACTGGAAAACACACTGCTTTTAGTGGTCCTTTAGCCCCATCCACTAACACATTGTGGAAACCTCTAATAGAAAGCAAACCCCTGGTTGAAATGCTCTCCATTTTAAGACGAGCAACACTAAACACTGACAGATAGTATTTTCAGATTAACTTCATAACTAGAAAGGAAGCATGAATTATTAGCATCCAATAAAAGGGTTCACGCCCATTCAGCAGGCCTTCGAGAGAATGTATTGCCCAAATCCAAAATGGTGTTGCTGAGAAACTACTCAGCTGCTACTTTGGAATTTCACAAACTTTGCAAACCTCTCTCCTGGTAGTGGGAAATGAGAGTTTTCTTCTGGATGTCTTTTTAAAGAAATGGGTGAGCCCTGATAGTGCTCAATGATCAAGGTTATAGTTCAGATTTTCAGGGAAGATGTCAATGCTATGAATGCTGAGTATGTCATGTGTCTTCATAAATTTGTTTGGGTAGAGAGGCAGTTTGCTGCCTGCTCTCTGTTTTCAGTGTTTTCTTAGAAACCAGTCTTTTTGTTTCATATTGTGTTTGGAGAGCAGCAAAATGCCTTCCCAGGGCCTGTTCAAATTTGCCAAACTTCTGCTTAGGACTTTCAGTGCTTATCTTTGGGCAGATGTCTAAATGTCCAGAGCTGGGGAATCCCATGCAGCTTGAGCAGAAGATAACTCAAAAAGAAACAGCTGAATATGTATCATCTGAACTCTAAGTCTTTTCTTTTCCTTGAATCATCTGAATTCTGAATGCATACAGGCCTTAAAAATATCTGACTTTTTTTTCTGTCATGAAAAGTCTAATAGACCTTTTTGATTCAAAGATTTTATTTAATTTTAGATTTCTCTCTTTGAAAATGCACTATTACTTTCATTTGATTTCAGTTTGCTGGCATTTTGCTTCTCAGTACCATTTAGCATAAAGAAAACCACTAAATAAGCTACCAGGAATCATTCTGAACTTTCAATAATAATTGCAAAAAAAGTCTTGTAATGCCAGAAATAAGCTAGGACTTTGCTTTACTAGTGCTAATACTCTTTTACTTTGAATGCAAATGAAGTACCTGATCTTTTGCATCTAGAATTGTGTTATTTAACATTGTTATCACACCAAGAAATAAACAATTGTTTAAGGAAATGGGTGAGAGTTGTTCTCAGTGCTACAGGGCTGAGTCAGCCATGCAGAACTAATTTCCTGGCTGTCTCTGAATGCACATAAAGCTGCTCTGTAGCTGCTGCTGACAATGAACTAGTGACTGGAAAAAGGAATCTTAAACACAGTCACATCTCTTGACTGTTAAAATCCTTTACACAAAGCATGATGATCTAATGTACTGTGGTAGGCAGTATCCTTTTTCTTTTTGCTTGTTAGTAAAAGAAGTTTTAATACCTGAATCTGTTGCTAAGTAACCAACTGCTTCCAAAATATATCTTTCTTGATAATAAAACTGGTTTATTTTTCTGCTAATTAATATAGCTGCATTGGAATTTCAACATTGGTATTACGTAATGGGAAAAATACCCTAACAATAGAAGATTGTCATGCATAATTGAGGATGTCTCATTCATGTAGGGAGCATATTTCAAGTCACTTAATCAGAAAATCTGAATTTGAATAAAACTGCCCAGCAGTTTAGAAGCAAAATGCAAATAGAAGTAAGATGCCTGTGTGAAAAGGGACTTCCCTGTTTCTTTAGGTACATCATATGGTGCAGAAAAAAAGAACTGATGCCTGTCCATAAGATATGATATTTAGAACAGGCTCACAGATATTTTTGTTTTCATTAATAAATTGAACTTGCTTGAATGGTGTTTCAATGCAAAGATGCTCAGAACCAAAAAAATTCACAAACAATCCACCACAAGAAAAAGAAAAATGCATCCATGCACCTAGATTAACCAAGACTGCAAGAAAACAGAAGATGCCCACAAGTAGCAATAGTGCTTCTAACTTAATGCAGATCTAGTGTTATTCTTCAAATAAACTTTAATGGCTGCAAGAAGAAGGTGGGAGGAAAATGCACTCAGATCCAAGTTTGCAGTGTTACAGCCCACACAGGGATGTAAATGAAGATTTGGACACAGGATTTGTTCAGTGAAGCAGAAGGTTTTACTGCCCTCTAGTAAAATGCAGTTACGAAACTGTCTTTTAAAATGCATGCATGCTGAGTAAATCATTTCAGTTATTGTTACTGAAAATGTGATTAGCTTTGGATTGTCATCTCATTGTTTCCATAGTCAAAGAAGAAAACATTTACATTCAATCTAGAATGAATTATTTTTGAATTAAGGAAAATAGTAATAATGAAGCACAAAAGCAAGGTCTCTGTGGCTGCATCTGCATAAACAAATCTCATGCCAAATTTTCAGCACTGGTTTTAGGAAAAGACTGAGTGGTAGCACAGTGCAAAAATTCCTGAGTCCTAACTACAGGGGAACTTACCCTGTCGTTAGCATTGTATCAGTACTGAATTACCAGCTCAAGAGCAAGCATGATTTGTGTCCTTTAATTTCTGGCAGCAGCAACTCTGAGAATTAAATGGCAGCTGGACTCTTTACCTAGTGCTATAGAGAACTGGAAGGTAAAGTGCAGGGAAGCGGTAGATATTTAAAGGTGTGACACAAAGAAAAAAAAGAAATGAAATCATAGTGTTGTTGCCATGCACATAGCTGTTCCATGCAGTGCTGTACCACTGGATTATTACTAACAAGGATGGAATGAAAGGATGTGTGAGGCTGTCATCTCAAAAAGCCTGGCACTGATAGTGATTGTTGTAACTGTGTACACTGTGACTTGTTACTCAGTGCAGGCTCTGCCTCTCAAAGAGCAGCAGAAGTGCTTAGGAAAGGGCAAGTACTAAATGCAGCCTCACCAAGTACTTAGTGCATTTTTCCCGGCACCTTGCTTTTCTTTCTTTCCCTCCCTCCCTCCCTCCTTTTCTTTCTTTCTTTCTTTCTTTCTTTCTTTCTTTCTTTCTTTCTT
>VZRM01006486.1:3188398-3243993 GCA_013397955.1 Grantiella picta
CCCTTCCTCCCTTCCTCCCTTCCTCCCTTCCTCCCTTCCTCCCTTCCTCCCTCCCTTCCTCCCTTCCTCCCTCCCTTCCTCCCTTCCTCCCTTCCTCCCTTCCTCCCTTCTCTTTCTTTCCCTCTCTCTTTCTCTCTCTCTTTCTCTTTTTTCTCTCAAATGTAAAGTGTAAAACTGGCAGGCTTTTGAGGAGCCACACAGGCCCTCTGGGAAAATGATATTTTCAATTTTCAACATCAGTCACTGAAAAGTACAAATATTCTGTCAATCCTACCACTTCATTTGTATTAAGGAATATTCAATCTCCATATATTCTTATTTATTTAGCTTCATAAATATTCAAATACCTGGGGAAAATGGGGCTAGAAATGGGGAACTAGTTCTAAAGTAAATATAAATTAAAATAAACATTAAGAAGTAGAAAGCGCTTATATTCATTCATAGAAAAGATCCAAATAGAGGGTAATGTAACTTACTTCTCCTATCTCTTGCCTCCCTCTGTCAGGTACAGAGTCTGCCTGGGCAATTTATTGTGCAAAGAGCATCACAGGGGAAGGACTTTCCAACCTGTCATGCATACTTATTTGCATACTGTCTCAAGGTCAACCCATAATCATGAAACTCAGTCCAGTCTTATCTTGTACATTGGTGGTGGTCTGAGATCAGAAAACCACAGCTATTTCCTGACCTTTTCTCTTGAGACTTGCTCAGATGTGGGTGAGAAATCAAGCTCTCGAGTGCTCCACAATACCTGGTTCGATGCAGGAACAGATGCAGAGAAAAGCATTTTCAGCATTTGTTATGGCAGGAAGACTTGTAGGTCGTTTTCCAATCCCAGTTCATGCATTCCTAGAAAAAGAGATCTGGAAGGGGCTGTGGGAGACAAACTAATGCCAGTGTCATACAGAAAGCAGAATAATTTGTACCTCAGTCATTGCTGACAAATGCTGACACTAACTAGCGTGTCCTTGAAAACCTCAAATAGCAGCTACTCCAGGTACTCCAAGGTCTTTTCTATCTTCATTACGTAAGATCCCTGATGAATCTTTACTTTTAACTGCTTTCCTGTTTGCAAGCTACTTACCTCTTTTTCTTTAACTCCTTGAGTGAGTCCTGCTCCCTTAAAGACTGTTTTACATTTAACTCTTCTAATGATTTATGTACTAGAAGAATATGGGGGAAAATATATTGTTTGAGCTTCCTGGAAATACTAAGCTTACTTTTTAAACACCATAATTTTATTTAAATTATGGTTTTTAAAAATATATTTTTGCCCTTTCACTTAAACTTTCTTAGATAAGAGAATACAGTCTATTTGTTTTAGTTTTGAAAAATATTAATTTATTATGTATATTTACACTTCATTGTACATGTGACAGATATTGCATTATGATCATTTGACCTTCCATTGTACCTTAGTAGCATTATTTATTATCCTTTTGTTGACTTGTTGTTCTGGTACTGAGAGCATATTTGAGGTTTTGAGCTATGTGAGCACTTGATCAGATTTATTTCTACTGAGTCTTGTACAATTAGGTAGGAGCTGTGTTAGTACTGTTTCACGTGTGTGAAAGAAACTTACTCTTGTATTAGGCCCTTAGATAAAAATACCTTTCATGATTTGTGAGTGCTTGTTAGAAAGCTCTATACTATATTTTACCTGAATTCTGAAAGGAACTAAATGTGCAATGGTGAAAAACAAAGACTTCAGAGAGCCATCTAGATAGGTAATACAGCCCAGCTGTCACTATAGTCTCCTTTAAGATTCGTTTTAATAGCAGCAAAATATTTTCTTCATAGCTCCATTCCAAAATATGGCCCATATATCTACGAGCCTTATGCAGTAAAGAAAGAAGTTGGGTGTTTTCAACTGAAAGAATGATAGGTATAAGCATCTTAAGTGAAAAAGTATCAGTTTGTTTTAATTTAAAGTCAGGACCTGAATACTGCACTGACAAAATGTACTGATGAGGCTTGGATGTCTTTATTTGGTTGCATTGTTTTTAGAAGTCACCATCACTTTTGGATGCATTTCCTAACCTAATCTGTATTTCTGTAGCTTTTCCCCAAACCCTAAATTCTCCAAGTAGAATAAATAAATTATTTAAAAAAAAAAAAAAAGGAACAGAGTTTTTAGAAATTCCAGAAATATTTTAAATTACATTATGACCACACTGTGGCCCATGCATTTCTTGTCCTTGGAGATCTCAGTGTTTCTAAGCTCTCACAAAATCAAATTGTGTGACAAGGTCATAACTAGATCTGAATGAAAAATAGGATTCTATCAAAGTGTTAAAATTTTCCTATCATGAATCAGATGAAATTAAAGCCTTTGGAATTTTTTAGGAAAATAAAAGTGCAGGCAGCTTCCCTCCTGGTTGGTACATAAACCACAGTTTCCTCCCCACTCATTCAACATTTGAATCACAATTTTGTCCTCATGGTGTGTAAATGGGGAAGCACATATTTGCATCTCTGCTATGCCTGATTTAGACCAGAACAGTGATTTTCAGCCTTTGCCCTGTAGACCCCTGTGGTTTTCAAAACAGCAAATGAAAAGCCAGCTTCACATATGCTGTAGAAGTCTACAGACATGTGACATTTCTGAAAGGATCCACATCTCCTTTGGGAAATTTATGCAGGTAAACAAACTGAAAAGTACTGAAAAACTCTGGGCTAGAAATTTGGGTTAGTCGCTCTCAGTGGTTACTTACTTCTCATGCTGTTTGGAAGCTCATGTGATTTCTGGATGAAATTGTTTCACTTCATAGGAGGATTAAGTATTCACTGAAGGGGTGTGGCAAAGGCTGTCTTTGAAGTATCTGCAAAGTATAGGTAGGAACTATTTAGAAGCAGAACAGCTTGAACAGATGCTTATCTAGAGGCTTAGAGGCTGTTGTATTCTTTTTATTTCTTTTTCTTTTTTTTTAATCCAGTGCTCTCCAGTAATAGAACAAAACCTTATACAAGACAAGAGAATGATGAAAATTAAATCACTTTCAGGAAAATGGTGAGATTAAGCTTTCCGTATATTTATGAATCCTGAAAAAATGCTTGGATGAAATCAGCATCACCAATTCACTCCTGTTGTTCTCCCTCATACTGTGAGTCTTTCCGAATCAGTAGCAAAAATAGGAATGATTGAATCAGTGAAGCTGTGAACATTACAAGATGCACACTCCAACAAACATAAAATGCGTGAGTGCCTGGTGAGCATTAGGAAATCTGTCACTATGAACAATTGAAGATGACAAGTTTAAATAGACCGAGGAATTCCAGTGTTAACTTACTTTCAAACAAATATTTTCAAAATTGTTGTGATCACTTTTTTTTTTTAACCTGAAGATTAGCTGCATGAAAAATAAGTTAATTTAAATTCCTTTTATGTAAATGAAAAAAAATTATGGGAAAATCATTTAAAATGGACACAAGAGCATTTGTGCACTGATCACTTTTTTTTTTTTTGGCTACAACTTTCAAAAACACCTTTCCGCACTATGAGTGCTGGATGACTAACCCAATATTGCAACCTCTCATGGGGTACTGAAGGTGCCTTGGCTCAAAAATCCTGTTTTCTGTTGTTTTCTTGAAAAGAAGAGAAAACTCTCTGTTTGAAAAGCCTACTGTTCTTATCAGTAATGTGTGAGAGTCTCATGTGGGACTGATTCTATTCTGAAAGAGTTCAAGCCCTGCAGAGAGACCATGTTGGTTGTCACAGCCAAGTGGCAAGCATGGGGAGCAACCATTAAAAGCATTAGAAGCAGTTTGCCTCCACAGTATTTTGTTCTGTGAGTTATTTTACCTTGTTTAATTTTACAAAGGAGATTGGAAATGATAATGATGACTAAGGAGAATGGGACTGTCTTGGGGTAGTCAAGACCCCTCTCAGTAGGCAGACGGATTATCTGAAAGGGGGAATAAAAATTGCATTTTTTGAAAGCAACTCTAAACTTCAGGGAACCAGGGAAATTGTTTTCTGTTATATTTGTGGGTATAATCTCATCTGCAAGACATTTAAATACCTAATACCCCTTTAGCACATAACTTCTGCTCATTTAGCTATCAAAATAATTTTGTTGATTTTAGTCTTTAACCTTTAGCCTAAACGATAAAAGTAGGAAGGAAAATACCAAGGAAATCTTTATATGTCTGTGGACGTTATAAGGGTAAGGTGTCAGAAAGTAGGTTTCTGTCTTTCCTAACAGTTAACATACTCTAGTGTAAACCGTTTGTAAATGACCTGTGCACTTTCATATTTCAACTTTCTTACTTATACTGCATGTTAGATGGAAGTGCTAACTTAAAAATTAGTCATCCTAATGTGCAAAGCCCTGCAAAAAGATGGATGTTTTGAACATAACAGGCTTTACATTAAACTCCAACACAGATTAGATGAATTTTGGAATTATGTCTAATACTCTTAAGGGGTTTTAGTGATCAAACACACAGTAGATCCATGCTGACATTAGGTCTAGCACATCTAAGAAACATGTAGTAGAGATACAGGGTCCTATAGACCTGCAGTCCTACTGGTTTATATTTAAACTTCAACAATGTAAAAAATATTGGTTTTCAGTCAATGTTGACTGAAAAAACCTATTTTTTCTATAGTCAGCTGTAACTCCAACTGTGTTTCTGGGCAGTCCTGTCCCTGTGTAGTTCACAGACTATATGCTGTATGTATCTGCTGCAATATGGTGCAGCCCTCTTACACTGCAAGTAGACTGCTACTTGCAAATTATACCTTATTGTTGATGTGCTAAAAATATTTCTGCCTTTACCATAGGATATTGACATGAAATCTGTTATGATAATCTATGAAATTATATACATTTTTAATATTATATTTTTTGAGAGATTGAAATCAAATTGTTTTATGCACCACTGATTTACTAGTGTTCACTTACCACTGAGGAATGCTTTTCCCCATCCACACTATGGATTTAATCTTAGTCATTTTATTCTCCTAGACTATTTCATAAGATAAGGAGAAGGATCTCAAGCCCATGGCATCTAAGACAGATAAACCCCTGCCTGAGATCTTCTCTCTCTGTCCAGGACTAGACTAGTCAGCTGAAGTTAAGTGAGATGAATCTCATCCACTGTATGGAGGGCAGATACAGCAGAGCTTCAGATCCCTCAAGATGGAAGTTCCTCATGCTTGCAGAGGAATCTGAGAACTTTGGCTGCTGTCAGAAGTCACAATGAATAGTTCGATATGGTTAAGTATAGTGAATAATGAAAAAGCTGTAAAAGTTTGAGTTGCAAACAAATAAACTTTAAGTAATGAACTGGGTGTGAATTTTCACAGCAAAGGATGAAATTAAATGCCTATTTTTGCTAGTAGTCAGACTGCGTGACAAAAAATAGCACTATCTGGCACTGGCATCAATGAATATGTGCATTTTAGACATTTCTAAATGTTTTTTTCATTCTACAGCCTTATTATGTAAGGTGAAAAAAACAGAAAAAACAAATTGGATCTATGTGGCAAAGTTTTGGTAGCTGCATGAGCAGCCTTTGTGAGAAGACATGAGGAGCTGCCTTTATGCCTGAGTGAGATCCAGCTGGCTCCAAGATAGACACACCACTGGGTAAAGCTCAACCCACCAGAAACTTTTCAGGACAACCTCTGTGTTAGCATGTTTAGCATAGGGGAAAAAATGCTGCACAACAGAAGCTGGGATAGAGGAGTGAGAATATGTAAGAGAAACAATTCTGTAGGCCCCAAGGTCAGTGCAGAAAGAGAGGGAGGAGGTCGTCCAGGCATAGAACCAGATATTCTCCTACAGCCTGCAGAGAGGGCTGCAGTGACAGGTTTTTCCTTGCATCCCATAGATATCCACTGTGGAGCAAATAACAGCCTTCTGCCTGTAGACAACCCTTGTCAGTGCAGGTGACTGTCCCTTAAAAGATGCTGTGACTCATGAAGGTACCATGCGTGAGCTCCTGGCAGGAAGTGCAGTCCATGGAGAGAACACCACACAGGAGCAAGTTTGCTGTCAGACCTGTGACCCTGTGAGGAAGGACAGCACTCCATGGGAGGACCCTGCTGGAGCCTGTGGGAAGGGCTTCTGCTGGAGAAGTTAATAAAGAACTGTCTCCCATGGGTGAGCCCCCATGTTGGAGCAAGGGAAGAGTGTGAGGAGAAAGGGGCAGCAGAGATGGAGTTTTATAAACTGACTGCAACTGACCCATTCCCCACCCCACTGGAGCACTTGAGGCACAGGAGGGGGAAGAGCTGGGAGTGAAGTTGTGTCTGGGAAGAAAGGAAGGGTGGGGAGAAGATGTTTTTTAAAATTTATTCTTATTTCTTATTAATCTGTCCTGCCTGGCAATACATTAAATTTATTTTCCCAAGTCTGGTTTGTGCTCCCCATGACAGTTGGTAAGTGAACTCCTGTGGCTGGCACAGACCTTTCCCGTGAGAATTTTCTTGTGTTTTTATAAACCAAGATAAAGTTTGGATGTTATTAAAATGGTTTCTCGAGATGTGTGCAGTTCGGGCCTGGCCAATAGGCTCAGGGGGAGGTTTTGGACTGACCAATCTGAGTGACCTTTGAAAAGTCTATATAAGTTGGAAAAATAAAAAAATAAATCTCTTTTGATCAACACAACTTCTGGAGGGTCTTTTCTCTCTGCTAGCGGCTCAACAGCGACAAACTCCCTCTTCTCGGTACATGTGTTCATCATTGTCCCTCTGTCCTGTTGAGGAGGAAGAGTGCTAAAGAGGCTTGGTGGGTGCCTGGCATCTACCCTCAACATCAGCCCTCTGCAAAATAATAAAGAATTTGTTTTCTGAACCTAAGACTGTAGGAAATAGATGTCAGGAAGGAGACAGAAAAGTAACTTATGGGGGATGAGAATAAAGTCCCTAAAACACTGAGGCTTCATCTATGCACAAGGCTAAAGCAGTGTAATTAGATATATGATTAATCATGGCTCAGATAACAATCTGAGTCTGTCCTGATGAAACCAAATTTAAACTTGCATAAAAATGTCTGTACAAAGGATGGGCTAGTTTAAATGAGGTAAAAAGATAAGACAGTCCAGTGGAACTTGATGGCACAGATTACGAATTTCAGGCTAATGTAAAAACAGTCCCTAAACAGTAGAAGACTTAAAAGGCACTTTTAGAAAAAAAAATCATAGTAAGTTGTTCAGTCAAAAATAATTGTGTTTATTTCTACATTTTTTCACATTTTAAAACTTCTCATATTTTATTACTTCTGTATTCACCTGCATAACTCCTGAATCATTTGGTCTGTGTGAGCCACAGCAGACATGACTGTAGCATTTGAATAAAGAAATTGAAACATCTGAATCAAACTTCCCCTTGCAGAAACACTTGTCAGTTACTGAACTGATCTGTTTCTCCAGTTAACTGATGCATAAGGGATTTTAAATGTGTGCCACTGAAGTGCATTTTAAAAGGTTTATTAAAAAACCTTTTGTACAACCCTGAAATGTATTTAACTTTCTCTTAATGCTGTTTTGTTAGATACTTGCCAAAATAAATTTATAATATAACATATAATTTCTGGTTTACCAGTTTGGAATTTTGTCTATGTCTGCATCCTCAGTATTGATAAAACTGAGACTTTTCTAAGCAAAAGGTTAAATTCTAAAGGCAATTTCATTACTTTGATCTTTGTGCACCAATCCCACTAACAGAGAGAACAACCACAATGAGAAGTGAGGGTATGCTCCAACAACAGCTTTATATCTTGAAACAAAATGAGGAAAAGGGTTTTGAGGAAATGAAGTGAAATAGGTTGATCTCCAGGATATATAATAAATGCAATGTCTTACATTACAGGTAATATATCACCTGAACTTATTTTTGCCTGTTCCAGGAATGGCTCACTTGCAGACCACACCAATCTGCATCACCCAGTAACAGGAAGCATATGATTTCCTTTGGAGACAGGCAGGGGAGATCTTCACACTGACATAATGGAAGTAGATGCTTTAGGAATACTTCAGAAAGACCGATGAGACGGATTTTATCATTTCTCAGAAAATGTTCAGATCTTTTTTGAGTAGCTTTTCTAATATGCATGTCAGAAAAGAGAAGGGCTATTTCTGATCTCCATAAAAGAAATGTATGAGTTAGATCTGGCAGTTATTACTATTTCTAGACTGAATTTTGATCTTGGTAGCATATTGCACTGGCTGTTTTGTAATTAGGTGCCATTAAAAGAGGATGTCTATCAAAAGGTTAACAAGGATGGTGGTCAATCTCTGTCAGATTTATTGAAAGCAAATACATTTACAAGTTCCATCATAAATCTTGGTCAAGTAATGAGATTCTCAACTTATTTTCCATAAAGCGGTTATTGCATTATGCAGGCAAAATGTCATGGTACACAACAGTTCAATTTCATCAGCTCTTCACACTGAAATGAAATAATAAACCAGTACTGTTCAAATTTTGATTTATTTCATTGTCATAGGTTAGCCTGGAATACATGCATGTGTTTGGAATATTTTGGCAGAATATTTGTTAAGAAACCAGAATAATTCTCTTATTTCTTTTGGAATTCTAACAATAAAATGTCAAACCCTTATTTAAGAACAAAATTAAGTATGAATATTTTTAATATTTTATTTTGAAATGATGAAATTACTATTTGAAATTATTAATAGAGTTGGCACTCGCACTGACATTAATACACACAAATAATGTGCAGAGCCAAATGATGCAGAACCGCTTCTTTAATTTTTTTAACTTTTAGTGAGTAGATGTAAACAAGAACTTCCTTCCTCTGCATATCTGAAATAATTAACTATTTAATGCAAGTTGGAGCTCAAGGTGAATTTTCAAAGTTCTGGGCTATAAGTTAATATTTACCATTTATCTCAAAAATGTTAAGGTATTTTTCAAAGACCAATTTTTATTTCAATGCAGAGGAAGCCATTTAATGGCAAATAGTTTTCTTGCATTTAATGCAGAGCTAGGAACTTTCAATTCATCTTCTTGCACTGAGCAATGACTGAGCAATCAGTTGATATTTAGGGAATTCATGTAACTAGTATGAGATGCAGTTTTGGACTCCCTCAGTTGGAAAAGGGAACTGAAATTATTTGCTACTCTTCAAGGTATGCGCTGCTGACAGAATAAATAAAGAGAATAATGTCTTCCAGAATTTTATAACTTCTCAATTCTTCCACCTAAAATAACATGGGAAATTTGAATTAAATTGAAAAGCAATTGGGGACAAAAAATTAGGTTGTTTAAATGATTATGCTGCATAAGAAGTTCTTCCCATTCCAAGACTATACTTTTCTGTGCGGGTCTAATTACATCTGTATTGAATGTTAGGTTTAATCATAAATTTATTTTTAAGCCTATAACTGCTGATCATGGATACAAAAACCCACCTTAGTCTAGTCCCCAGCAGGTGGCCATACCTCAAATTCAGCAGTATATGGAATGTCCAAATGCAACATAATGATATCTATTGGCCCTTCCTGCTGTATATGACATTTATCCATATACTGAAATATGTAACTGCAGAAAATCCAGCAATGGTGATTGTGCAATTTCTTGGTCCATCATTTCTAGCCTTCTACAAACTTATTTCTTTCTCCTTTGCTTGTGATTACAATAAGTGGGGACAGAGAAAGAAGGCACAATCCTAATAAAGACTTTGAAGAGCAGATTGTGGATCACTCTAGGATGGGTCCAAAGTAATGGGTGTGAAAATGTGAATTTTGTGTCTTAAATCAGGTGGAGGTGACCTTCAGATTAGACCCCAGGCATAGCTGTGTGCTGTATTGCTCGATGGATATTGTTCCTGAAAGGTGTTACTGACTGCTTTGTTCTGCTTAGATGTGCAAAACAGATCAGGATTGATGTTTATGCACTATGCATTCATTTTTGGCATAAATTCAGCTTAATGTTTCCATTGTATATAACTTTTTCTGCTTTTTTTGCATTCTGTTAAAAGACTGCACAGAGACAATATTGTGAAATTGAGGAAGAATAGTAAATCAGTTGGTTGATTTTGATGCAGTTTCTGTCCAGAAAGTTTTAGACTTGAATTAAGCATCTGAATATAATTTGTATTTTTCCTACACAGTCCTATGGTTGAAATGCTGGAAGTGAGCCACAATTTTCTGGATTCACAGTGTACCACTTCAGATCAATATTACCCTGTCTGAATATCTGTTATGTCTTGGCTGACTACACAACACAGTTTGGAAGCTATCCTACAACTAGATTCAAGCACAGATCCCCATTTATCATGTAAGTAAATATATCATTTGGGTTTAAATGATCATGTCTTTTTTCTTTTCCCTGCCCAGGAAAGAAGAATTTGATGACTTGCTGAAGGTTTCAGGAAGCCCCAGAGAAATGACTGCTGCACTTCATGATCAGTTTGGATACACAGGATTTATGTACAGTGATAAACATGATCTGGCTATCTAGAAACACTGTTGTTTGCAGTTTTAATGGCTAAAGGGCAGCAGCAACTAACTACAGGGCTCACAAAATATATGATGACATATTCTCAAGCATATGGTGTCCTTTCTGGATGTTTCTCTTGAGTTTTTCCCTGAAGAGGATTAAAGGAGAAGAAAACATATTTCCTTGGCTAAAATTCTGCTCACTCATAGGTGAAAAAGTCCAGAATTATATCTTTTCCCTATTGGCAAAGTATTGTAACCCTACAGCGAGAAACTTGTGCCAAACATTGTTTCTGTGAATAGTAGATTGCAAATTGATACTGGACAGCTGAAGCACAATAGTTGGTGGCAACTCTGGATAGCAAGTATTATAAAACTAAATAATAATGTAAGGAAACTAAGAGTTATAGTTGTTCTTTTGATGCCTGATGGGTTTTTTGTCCTTTTTCCATTATACTTTTATATTCTTTTATATCCTTTTATACCCTTCCCCATTCCTGTATTTTACTCTCTGTATCTTAACTCTACATGTTTATAACCCTTGTACCTTTGCCTCGCTCAGAATTCTTTGGGGAAGACGAAACAATCCCCACAATCTCAAGAGCATGAGGCACCAACCTTGAAAAGAGCCCCATCACTGGGACATGTTTTTTGTAAACTAAGTTGTAACCGTTTTGGGGGGAGGTAATTTTAACAAGGGGGCAATTACTTCATTTGTTAGACTTCTCATTGGAGAATTTTAGATAAGTATGCTACTCTAGAGAGTCCATAAAATTGTATACGGAGAGACCGCTCGCTCTCTTAGTCGTCGATGTGCATCTGGGATCCTATTTCTATTAAAAAGGTAATACCCTTTTCCTATACTGCGTGTCTGCGGCTCAATTTTTCTTACGAGCATTTTTAGGCATCACTTTCAGAACTCCATTCTGGATCTGGAACTGGAGTCAGAATGATCAGAGAAGTAATGAGGAATGAGGTGTGAGTGGAATAAAATAGTGTTCAAGAAAGAATAATGTATGATTCCATGGACACTGTAACCCCCTCTCTGTAGCCTCCCACTGCTGGGGTTTTAGCTGCTTGAGTAAGGGATCCAGCTGTGTAACCTTGACTCAGACTGCTGTGCCAGAGCTGTGAGATGGTCTGTACAGGGATAAGAAAAGTAGAAAAATTGCAGAGAGCAGTAGGACTGCTGATGTGTGATTGCTAGGTGATCAAGGACTCAGCAGAGAAAACATCGACATGAAATGCTAACATCTTAAGGAAAAGAAACGAAGAGAAGGTAGCTGGAGGCTGGTCTAGTCAGGGACAGTCAGGAATTGCCAGGTTGGGGTTGATCCATCAGTGCTGATGGAGTGGGAGGAGCAGCTCTGCACCCATGGTGGCTCCTACAAGCCACGGCCACCAACTCCTCACTCCTCACCAGCACCTGCCTGGCTGGTGAAGGCTTTCCAGGTGCTGGACAGGAGTGTGAGTACCTGTGCTTAACCTCATAGCCCACTGAACACCAGCTTTCTTTTATGTGGACTGGCCAATAAGTAATTGCTTTGTACCTGTGAGCTACC
This sequence comes from Grantiella picta, assembly GCA_013397955.1. NCBI lineage: Eukaryota > Metazoa > Chordata > Aves > Passeriformes > Meliphagidae > Grantiella > Grantiella picta. The sequence goes on from VZRM01006486.1 coordinate 3,200,374, forward strand.
CATATTTTGCTTGCAGAGTATTTTTGTGCCAGGCTAATGATGCCCAAATAAACTGACTATAAAAGTATTTTGTAGAGGCTAAGAGGTGATTTTATTATTATGCTGGGAAGCCAACATGAATATTTGAGAAAGTAGTAGCTTAATAAGAAAGGAACATGATCTTGGAAGAAGTGATTTACATTTCTAGAATTCAGAAAAAAGTCATCTAGCAGAAGGTACACTGTTCCTGCGATGAATGAAGAGTCCTTTGCTGCAGCCATACATCCAGAAAAGCTCTGATGCTCAGAGCTATCTGACATTAAATCATGTCAAGCAGAAGCAAACAGCAATAGAAAAAAATCATTTATGTTTTTAATTAGGTTGTCTTGAATTCTCATCTGCATTCTAAAAGCAAAGGGCTTATTTCAGTAAAAATCATGGCCAGCTTCTGTAGGAAGGAAACTGGCTGTACTCAAACTGAATTGGGCCCTAAATTTGTTGCTTGGCAAGAGCAGGGAAATGTTTTGCTCTGGTGTCTGACTCCACTGGCAGTGGTACTTGTTAATCACACAACCCATTACAATGCACTGTACAAGGAGGAGTCTCAAAACCATCTTATTGCTGAGCTAAAGGCTATAAAGTGCAGTCTTTTCTGCTAACCAGATTTGTGCTCTGTTGTGTTTAATGGTAGTTGTGCCAGTCTGTGATTACTCACAAATGGTGACTAGAGACTGTGGCTGAGAACCCTGAGTGTGAGTGCAAGGAGGGGAGGACCTCAGAGCTCATGATTTGAAACAATATTTAGGCTAGCTTAACACTGAGCAATAAAATGAAGACAATAACATGGAAAAGGAATGCTGAAAATGTTTAATTACCTTACCCTGATCACCCTTCTCTTTTCCAAGTTGGCAAGCAGGAACTGGAACTTGCCAAACATGTTTTATTTTTGAATCTTTTATCCACTGGCAAATCTGCATATTGCATCAGACCTCATAAAGGTGTTTTACAGTTTTGTACAGTTTCCCAGCCTTTCCATACCTATGTGCTCATAGAGAACTCCTCCATACAGGGGCAACTCTGACTGGGGGGGGTGTGTGGCTGCATCCCCTAATGAATTTTGTAACTAGGTAAAATCTCTCTGAGTCATGCTTCCCCCTTTGCTCAGTGCAGCAGCAGCAATAACAAGGCTAATACCAAGATGAGCTCTGCAGCCCATTGGAGGAAGTACTGTGCACCCATGCATTCCTTCAAGAGAAGGAATCCCCCTGTCCAAGAAAAATCCAGCCCTCCACCTAGAAAGCTCAGCAATAATCTACATATACAGTGCTTCTTGGATGTTGGCTGCTCCCTCTAAGCACTGCTCTAGGATCTTGTTTAATGTATAGCAGAGCATGTGAATATCAGCAATGTTGGAATACTGATAATAATGAGTAAATGGAGAAGGGGCTTAATCTCATAAAAAATAGATATCTGTTAGTGGAATCATAGTCCTGGCACAGCACTGCCTGGCTCCTTTTCATCTGGGAGATGGGAACCACAGTAGCTGCGTACACTTTCACTTACATTCTCAATTCCTGTCCTCCTTTCTAGTGCACAAACAACGCAACTAGCAAATAACTAATATTTTTTTGTATGTCAGCATTCTATTGGGTGTGACTGATTTAAATTGGGGTATTGGGTAGTAAGAAATGTCTGGCATTACCTGATGGCTGGTGGCTCAATGGAGAGTGATCTTGTTCACATAGTTAAATTACTTTCCATTATTTTATTCAATGAGAAATAAACAGGGACAGTAGCTGTTTTTCTGGGAATAAAGTATTTGAATCCCATTTTTTGAGGTGCTGTGGATGAATGTCACTTAATCACTGAAGAGTTTGAGGTAACTTCCTAGAAGGATTTGTGTACAGTCTGTCTGTTGCATGCATCTCTGGATGTGCTCTTCCACATGGTGTAGCATGGTCCAGAAGTGTCAGCAATTTTTTGTATTACTGTTCTGAATGAAATGTGCTTTAATCATTACTGTGCCCTGGCTGATCTGCAGAGAAAGTAAGAAGTGTCACAGGCTAAAGAAAAGACCATAACATAAAAATAAAAACAATGCACTTAGGAAGATAGGTTAATGTAGTCAGTGTATTTTTAATTTTCACAAAAGCTAATTATTTCTTACCAATGTCTAGCTCAAAATTAAACGTACAGAATTAATTGTTCCCAATTTACAACATTTGACAATTACAAATCAAGATTAAAAAATAGACCTTAGTGATAAAAATTGACTTGATTACCTTAAAAAAGTCTCTTCCAACTCAAACTATTCTTTGATTCTATGCATATAGAATCCATCCCCAATTTTGACACTATTTTTATTTTTATTTTCGGTTTTAATACAGTTCCTCTGCATATTCCAGTAAATGACCAATGTATATTACAATCATGTCAGTTCTGTATCCAATTTATTTTTCAAATATTTAATGTGGTGAATCATAGTTATCTTAAAGGCCACATTTCGCTTCATTACCTGTCAACTGGCTGCGCTCCATAGCAGCAGTGTTGCCAGCAAAGTCCAGGAAGAATGCATTCCTGTGCATTCCACAGCATATTAACAGCTTTAAGACTATGTCTCCTTATCTAATAATAACCCACATATTTCAGCCAGGTTCTATGCCTCTTCCTTTTCCGGTAAGTTTTCGTCAGTGATGAGAGGTTTTGGATAATAATATTTATCATTAACAAATTAAATTAATGGAATGCGTGACCAAGAATGTAGTAAAAAAACTCCCAGGTATACATAAATCATTAATTTTTTACCCTGTACAAGATAAGATTTTCTAGATATAAAGGAAAGTGAATTGGTATCTGTAGATTAGCAACATACTTTGCCTTTTTTTGGATTTTGAAAGGCATGAATTTGCATGTAAGGAAACACAAAACCTTATCATGATTTTCAATGTATAATATAGAGAATACTTGTAATCTATAAAAACTGAGATTTCAATAAATCCTTATTCCAAAGTAAATAGGTCAAAAAGGGAAATTTGAAACAGCACATGGAATTCAAGAAGAAATAATTCTACACCAAATCTTCAGTTCTTCAAGGCTTACATCTTGTTGAAACCAAGGAGAGTAAATGTAATACTTTAATAATTGCAACAAAATAAACAGAGAGTTTTTATTTCTGTTCCTACCTGTAGTAATACATCTCCATGTGCTCCCTTTGTTTCCCTGCTCTGTATGCCATTGGTTCATTTTGAAATATGCTCTGCTGTACCTGAAAACCTATTGGTGTGTACCTCTTTTGTCAATCTTCCCTTCCTTCTCCTGGGACTGGCTCTCAGAGAGCCAGCCCCCGCCCCCTTCCTTTCCCCTTAAAAGCCAGGTCCTGGATCTGGGAGGGTCTGGTCTTATCTCTGGGCTGGCAGCCCTTACCCTATCCCTGTCTTTCCTTCCCCCCTTCTCCTCCCCTGCAACCCCTCTCCCCGTTACCCCAAATAAACCTCCCTGCCAGAACAGAGATGAGTCCAGGCTCGTTCCTTTGTACCACTTCATTTCCTGCTAGAATTTCTGTGGCCGGAGACCCATGCCACACTCAGCGCACCCCGGGGGCTGCCCGGCCCGGACTTAATGGAGATACGTGCCGGGGAGACCTCGTTTTGTGAGGCTGCCGCTTTCTGCAGCCCCCTAGAAGAGAGAAACGTCATCTACCAATATTTTTTTATGTGGTACTTTAGAGACAGTGTCATCTGAGGTGGTTTAGGGTCATTCAAGATTATGTTTAAGACTTCTTTGTGAATGATTTCTTTTGAGCTTTTCAGCTACTGGCCCAAAATTTGAGTTGGTCTTCTATAGGGCCTGTGCATACCTGACATTCCGATGCAGATATCTTGGAGACCCTAGGATATTGTAAGTGGCATTAGGAGCTGTGTTTAGTCAACTGTATTGTCTTTTTTACATAGATTTTTATACCATTTAGCTTCAGCCATCAGAAAGATAGGGGAAGGATTCAATTCAATGTTGATACCTAAATTAGATTTCAACATCTTTCATGTGGCATATATATCATCTGGGTGCAGATATCTCAGGCAATTTAGGAAATCTCAAATGGCACTAGGTGTTATTTTGGCAATTGAATTTGTCGATTCAGTTGCCAGGATTCTCACTGAAGCCTAGTTGACAAGAGACTTAAGTGCAATTCAATGCTTAATTACTTACTGGGTGTGTTCTGCCCAATTTGTGTATCTGCTTTAGGCTGTTATTAAATATTTCTGGAGTCACTAATTTATGGAGAAAGCCCATAAAATTAAGGCCTTTTCAAACCTTAAAAGTTTAAGATGAGTTTAGGGGTTTAAAGCAGAATACTTCGGGTTTGGATAGTTTAAGACAGAAAAGATAAAAATACAAAACATACCACAAGTGTTAAAGTGTTCAGTCTCTTATCACACATTAAAATAAGTGATCAAAAATCAAAATAGAATATTACTTTTATTCTTAGTAATTCATTCCTCATTATACTAAAGTCATTCCTCATTATACTAAAGTCAACTGTTGACCTTAGCTACACACAGAAAATTATAATTTCTGAGAGCTCTGACATGTTTTGCTATTTCCCACTGCTGCGGCATATGAGGTTATTGCCCTAGCTCTCTGTCCTACGCAGACAGTATATCTGTTTCTTACTTCTTCTGTTAATAACCTGGTATTTGAACTCAAATGATCACTAATTGCAATTACCATCCTGGTCTGAGAACTGCAACACCATATAATAGACATTGCCTACTCTGTGTCCCTGCAGTAGGGTAACAAGCAGTTGATGATTGTAACCTCTTCATAAACTGCAGCATAAATATAAAGATAACAGGTCAACTCCTGGCAGACATCTTCCTTATTAAAAAAAACCAAAACCAAACAGTTAAAAAAATCCAAGCCATGAAAGTCAAAGCAATGAAGGGCATGCATTTTTTTTTTATCAGAAGGATCACATAAATTAAGTTCATACTGCTGAAGAACAAAGCAGATGGAAATAAATGCAAGATTATTTTTAGAAATCTGGTGAGAAAGGCCATTCCCTAGTTCAAAACATTAAAATCTGTAACTCATACAACTTTATCATACATCTCAATAAATTTAAGAAATAAGGAGTTTATATTTCCTTAAGATTGAGGGGGGACCTCATTGCAGTTACAACTTCCTCTTGAGGGGAAGAGGAGGGGCAGACACTGATCTCTGCTCTCTGGTGACCAGGGACAGGACCTGCGGGAATGGCCTGAAGGTGTGTCAGGGGAGGGTTCAGTTGGATATCGGGAAAAGGTTCTTCACCCAGCGGGGTGTTGGGCACTGAACAGGCTTCTCAGAGAAGTGGTCACAGCACCAAGCCTGGTAGTGTTCAAGAAGCATTCGGCCAATGCTCTCATGCGCATGGTGTGACTCCTGGCGAGGGTGCTGTTCAGAGCCAGGAGTTGGACTTGATCCTTGTGGGTCTCTTCCAACCCAGCTTACTCTGTGATTAATAGCTTGGTAAATTCACAGGGACTGGGTTTGCTTTTTTCAAAAGAGAATGCTTTCAAAATTTTGATTTGCAGAATATTTGGAAACTTAAGCTCTTCAATCCCATTCAGCCTGAAGGAAACTTCAGAAAAATTTGAATTTTCTGTGAAAGAGAAAATATAATTTTAGATTGACTCATTGAAACCTACACTTGAAATATGATTAATCATATTCTCACTATTGTGCTAAAAATCAAGATCTGTTTTCAGTTATTACAGTTGTGGAAGTCCATACCAGAACTTGCAGTCTGTCTACAATGGCACCCTTATCAGAAATAACATCACTAAATTAAAGTTGGACTGTCTTGCCATGTTATTTGAGTTTTATGCAATATCATTTTATTCATTAAAACCAAATGGAATAAAGACGTGACCTAATGAAAGACAGACATCAGAAGACATACCTAGAAAGCCTAGAAAGATGATGAGGACTTAATAAAAATGAAACTTCTATCCTCTATTTAATTATAGTTCTTTTCTATATTAAAATAACTTCAGTTGAGCAGCAGGAGAAAGCTACATTACTCACCCTTCTGTTTTAGAAGGGTCTGTTATGCTGGTTATTAATTATGGTTAGTTTAATAAACACGCCTAAGAGTAACACCTCAAATAAATGATCAGACACGTGGAAAAAAGAATTGACCTGTTTAAATGTCAAGAAATTGCACATTTAATTAGTGAGCTTGTTATTTCTCACAAGGAAGATTATCAGATGACAGCATTCATATTTTAATTAGGAGAGAATACCTTTGCACTCTTCCTCAGGCAGAGTAGGAAATTTGTCATGCAAGCTGATTTTCTTTGTGAACTTTTCTGCTCTGACTGCAGGCCCAGACTCTCAAAGGCAAAACTGCACTGAAATAGATAGCATAGATACCTGAACAGCCTGGAGAACTTTGGACATTTCCTTTGACATGAAAATGTATAGAAGACTATCTAATAGCCTCTTCTAGTTGAGGAGATGTTGTGTCATCATAACAGAGTCATAATTTTGCCCATAAACTAAATTTGACTTCAGGCCTGTATAGTTTCCATATACTACTTTGATCCTCTATTTTGATCATTTCAGCTAACTAGCCATTCCCAATCAGAAGATTAATTCAGCACCCATTTTTGGTCACTTTTAGTCCTTATGGTTTTTGTTGTCTTTGATTCCAGTAGAAGGAAATGGCTGCACACTTCCCTCACCACAGCAGCAACATCTGTTCACTCTTTTTCTTTAGTCTCTCTGGCTTCTGTTCTCAGCTCACTTCTGAACCATGTGTCTGTGTTCTTCTATCCAAGCAGCTAACAAGCATTGTGGCTGTTTCTTGTGCAGCTCTTTGATGGGCCTCACTTTGAAGACTAACTTCACTTTGTCTTTTCAGCATGAAATTGAAGTTTCCATTCAATCTTTAATATACCAGGTAGGTTTGATAATGATGTTGCTTATAGTCTGTGGTGCTCATTAAACAAGACTTCTTGTTAAAAAAAGAAAAAAAAAATAGATATACACACACATATATATATATGTATGTATGTATGTATGTATGTATATATATCCTGCCACATTATCCTGATGATAGTAGCCATGGTATCCTAGCAACAACCTCCTTTTACAATGAGTTTTTCAAAGGGCTAGTGTCCAGAATGCTTCAAATAGCCTTACTTCTCCATGCAGTTTCTCTAGCTTCATAACTTTTTTTTAATGCAAAATATTTTTGATAAGGCTGTTGTCGCAAATAAAATGACATAAACCCTACATTTTTTTTTAAGTCTGCATTTTTATAATAGTGTCATAACAAGGAAAAATGGAAGTTCTTCTCTTAGAAAATCCCCCACAGTAAATTGATGAAGAGTTTTCTACAGAAATGATTTTCATAGGATATGTGTTGTCTCTGAATTTGTCTTCATAAAATAGATTGATTTTGCTTTTGAAAACTGTGAAAACCTTTTGATATTCCTCAAGGAGAGCAGAATGTCTCTGCTGTGCACTCTGTCTCTGCTCCAGGGACCTTCCACTCTGCCCAAGGGCACAGCTTCAGATAAGAGTCTGGGTGCTGAATTCTTGAGCTCAGACACCATTCCAACAAAGGTGGTATGCTGGCACCTAACTGGCAGACAACTGAATCAGAAATTAGATCTAACCCTCTGACAAGCTAAGGCGAGAATCAGAGCAGCAAGGTGGAGGAATACCACTGGCAATAAGGAAACGGTGAAGTGGAACAGATAGGTGGAAAACAGGAAAAATATCTCGTTTTATTATTCCCCAGGCACATGAAAAATGTTAATAAAAATTGTATTAATGGTATATTAGGGTCCTTGTTTTAATTGTACATTCTCTGTATAACATAGATTCTCTACTACCTTCTGGTTCTTTAAAATGTTAAAAATATGTACCTCTGTCAAGACTTGAAATAACTGTTATAGTTATCATTAGATGGGACTAATATTTAGTTACCTAGGAGTTTTAAATCTTTATTCAGTCCATTTTAGTTTCACAGAATGGCAGAAATCTAATCAGATTAGAATTTGAGCCTTATTTGAATGTTTCATAGATAAAAGGAATAATTATATATAACAGCAATTCTACAATTAAATATTTTCCCTTTTTTCTGTGTTGTTTTTTGAGGTCTCTTCTATAAGAAAATACATTGGGTTGGAACTTTTAAATTTATTTAGTATGTGTCTATGTGTTGCTTAGCATTGTTCTACCTGTAATGCTGGTTTTGCCAGCATTATTTAGAAATTTATTATTTACCCATGGAATAAGTGAGCAAACCTATATAGGTTACTTCAGGTAAGAACAATGAGAGAAACCCTTTGTATTTATCATTGAGGAGGTGAGAAGGCAGAGACCTTCCAATGATGTCCTAATGGAATGAATCCCTGTGGCAGATTAGAGAAATATACCTTTTCAACAAGGTGAAAAAATAGAAATTACAGGAATGCTAGTGCAGTGGAATCTTTTAAATACTTTATACTTCTTAACTCATTTTCACACTCTTCATATGGCTTCTAACATTTTCCTCTGATTTCTCCCTTCTTTGATTATTAGACTATGATATTCCTCTGGGAGATCATAACATTATAGCACCCCCTATGCTGTGGAGATATGCTACAAAAATGAAGAAGAGAGCTGCTGGGAAATGTTGAGGAAGAGTTCAAAGCCTCATAGTTTTTATGGTCAAAAGAGACTAGTGTGGTTTTTTTACCCTGACCACTCCATAAAATACTCCTGAAAGCTTTAAGCCTGTTTTCCAATGTGACTTAAAGCCCTTATGGAAGGACACTGTGAATAGCAGTCATCTATGGCAACTAACCTGGGTTAAGAGATTTGGACATAGCTTAGGGAGGTTTAGCAAGAAGATTTGGGCTTGGCTGAGGATGGTACCTTCTGGCTGTTTTGCAGAAAATGCACTGTTTATATTCCAAATATCTCCATTCACTTTAACTCATTAAAGTCTATAAATATCTGAAGGGAGGGTGTCAAGAGGATGTTTCCAGGCTCTCCTCAGTGGTGCCAACCAATAGAACACAAGACAATGGGCAGAAACTGACGCACAGGAAGTTTCACCTGAGTAAAAGGAAGAACTTCTTTACTGTGGGAGTGACTCAGTAATGAAACAGATTGCCCAGAGAGGTTGTGGAGCCTCCCTCCTCAACCTCGAGAACTATTTGGATGCAATCCTGTGCCATGTGCTCTGGGATGGCCCTACTTGAGCAAGGAGGTTCAACCACATGACCCTCTGTGGTCCTTTCCAACCTGACTGATTTTGTGATTTCCTTCAGACTTTATTCCCTTGGCTTCAGAGGTTTAAGTTTCAACATTCTCCACACCATGAAAAGAAAGGAGAAAGTGCCAGACCATTTAACCTCTACAGACATACATATTTCAGCTGCACTGGGCAATAATAGAAATTTACACTAGGGTATCTTAGTCAAAACATTTCATATTTTATTTCTGCCTGGATGTGATAGGATTTTACAGAAATAAAGGACGAAATAACAACCTTAAAAAAAAACACAGATTCTCCCTTAACCATGTTAGGAAGAGAATTTAAAGAGAATTGAAGGTTTACAAATCTTGCAAAATTTCTGTGAATCTCTTTTTATGGTGTTTAAGGGATAATGGTTCTGGTTTCTGTGGCCCACATCTCATAATCTCTTATCCAGAGACTTCATGATGAGCGTACACACATAAGGAATAATCAGTGGCAAGGTTAAATTATGCACCACTGGGTAAATTCCCCAGGTTGCCTTTGGTGAAATTCTTCTGTAGTTGGCAACGTTAGGGAAATAGAGAATGCATCTGCTGGCATACATGATTGCAACACCTGCTTTCTCAGGATTTTTCCCTAAAATACTACTTGTCTGAGAGGCAGAAAGATAACAATACTTTACTGACATAGCTGGGGGACCAGTGAAAGTGTTACAGGTTTCTGCTGTCAAATCAGAGTAAATCCCAAGTAAAATCTAAAAAAAAAAAAAAAAAAAAAAATTTTTCTTCTTGAATTCTACTGACAAGGAATGCAAAAGCTCTGCAGGTTGGGAAGGATAGTTTAGCTGTGAAATGGGTGGTAAATTAAAAGTTTAAAGTTCACAGGTTCCTAAATACAGGAATCATGTTTACCAGCATGTTTTCTGTGATAAAACTATCCTTGGAATTAAGAAAGAACAATAGTCCCCTGAGGTCATGAGTGAAAGTCACAAATGCCTGAAAACAAAGAAGTAGATGATAGAAGGAGGGAAATAATTAAACTACTGTGGAGGTATAAAATGTGTGCTTCCGTTTTATGGTAAAAACAAGGAAAGAACAAACTAGTTAGCATTTACATGAAATTCTAAGTAAAGCGAAGTTAAATAAACTATTATTTCTGCCTAAAAATATATTTTCATTTTGCAGATGGTTACCTTCCTATTCCCCGCCTTTCACCCATGTAGGAATACAGTAAAGGGAAACAAAATGAAAAGCAATATAATGTGAAACTAAAAAAAACCTTGCCACAATGTATTGCTCTAGTTCACAGTGTATTGTTTTCTAGCCAGCAAATTCTTAAGATTTTTAACGTAAAAACAAAAAGTGACACATTTAATTTATTACTATGCCACAGCAGTTGTGAGAAGTTAGAAACTACACAGGACTGAGCTACTCATGCTCTGATTTGAAAGTTGCCCAAAAAAGGTGTGATTTAGTTACTTCTAAATCTGCTTTTCAGAGCAGCCAATTCCTCCTGCTGTAGTTGATGTGAAACCGAGATGTTTCTAGTGGTGAGACACTGTAGAAAATAGAACACTGCTAACTCAGACATGCACAATGTGAACCAGTCAGTTTGCATTATAGCTGGCTAGCAAGCAAAAAAAGGTAAAGTCTCAGAAAATCTTGTTCAAACTACTCCTAGGCTTCAGCTCAGTAGAAAAAGGGTGATACTTTATCTCTTTAGGTATGTCAATAAGCTTGGATTTTGCTAAAGTCCTCCAAAATGTTGTCCCTGGTGAGTTTGATCCTAAAAACTCTTGGCTCAAGCACTGGTATGGTAATGACAGTAAAAACAAAGCCTGCTTTTTTAAAGTTGGAAGACAAAGAATGTAGCTTTCAATGTCTAGGAAGAAAATAAATTCCTCCAAAACAATAACTATCTGAATATTCACAGTGATACACTATTACTACTGATACAAGTGTGGAATGATTCTTCACACAGCAAATAGTAGAAGCATTAAACATGGGGGTATTTTTGTGGTGAGTGAATGGCCCTCAAAAACTAAACTATATCTGTGGCTAATTTATTTGTTTTAAAAAATTGAACATGTTGATGCTTTCATGCTTAATGGAACATGTGTTTCACAACAGAACTCTCCTGGCAAAAACTTTTATATAACATTGATGTTCTGCAAAAGTAGCATATTAGGGCATAAATGCGTTGCTAATAAACGGCAATGCAGTAAATGTTTTGTATGCACACAGAAAGAACAAACCTATGTGTAAAGAAAAATATAAATTTATCATGAGTGTTTTCAAGTTTAATCAGGTCAAGAGTCTTAGTATGTTTGAGTTTGGGTGCATCAAAATGAGAGAGTGAGTTTAGTGGCTTGAATACAGAATTGAGAATCAATATTCCTAGGTTTTATTCTCTGGCACTTACTTATTGTGTGACTTTGGGCAAATTGTTTGAGAGCTTTGTGCCTAAGGTTGTTCATCTTTCAAATGAGATATTTGCATGATTTATGAGGATATTGTAAGGCTCAATTCTCAGAATATTTGCTAGGAAAGGTACAGACTGAGAGGTACTAGAAATGCTAGATGTAACGACAGTAATACATTGCCATGGCCAGCTGTAAACATTTTTTTGTCCTAATGATGGAGCCTAATTGTGACGCAAGTATGTCTTGATGCTTCCAAAGGAGGAAAACCAACTCTTGGAGTTTTCCCAGTATAAAACTGCTTCCTGTGTTGCTGTATAAAGCAGAAATTCTTTGTAATTTCTAGTGCCCTTTGGGACTGCACATGCTACCTTTTTGCTATATTGTTTTCAGAAGTCCTGCAGGATGAAGGAGCACCCAGGATGAATACCAAGGAACGGAAAAGAAATTAAGAAAAAAGAAGACTAATCTATGTTGCAAGTCATTATAGCAAAAATCCATCTGCTTTAAATAACAAAAAGAAGAAAACAAGTGCCTTAATTGTGCTGATTTATGGTGAATTTATAATTTGAGTAAATGAGAGAAGATGTATTATTTTGCTAAGAGGAAATGGCTATGCCTCCATTAAGAGCAATCTTACTTTTTCGATTGATAGGTTAAAGAGGAACAGGCTGGGGAAGCTCAGGTGAGCCACTACATCGCTGTGCACTTGGCAGGGAGATACAGATTTGTCCTGCCAAGAGCATCTTTGTAGAAAAAAGTGTTATCCATTGTTAGGATGTATTGAGGTATTTCAGAAAGAAGAGTATGTGCTGCTTTAACTTATGACAGATGTGCAGTGAATTAGACTTTTTCTGTGGAAAAGCATCTCCAAATAATTACTTGAAAAGTCACCAGGTGTTCTAACAACTGTCAGGATCCAAGTTTCTGTCCAAGCTTGGGTCTCTGAGGTGCGAGACAGTAGTGTTATCTAAATAAGTAGAATGGGCAAAGAAGGAATTGTCACTGAATCACAAATTGGTTGTGGTTGGGAGGGCCTCTGGAGGTCATCTGGTCCACCCACCCAGACTGATCTAGGGGAGCTTCAGAGGTAGTTGCCCAGAACCATGTCCAGATGTCTTTTGAATATCTCCAAGGATGGATACTCCACAACCTCCCTGGGCAACCTGTACTGTTTCTCAGCTACCCTCCCAGTGAAAAGTATTCCCCGATATTCAGACACCAGCTCCTGTATATCTGTTGGTACCCATTGCCTCTGGTCCCATCACTGGGCACCACAGAAAGAAACCTGGCTCCATCCCCTTTGCACCCTCTCTTTAGACATTCATGTACATTGATAAGATCCCTCTGAACCTTCTCTCCCTAGAACAGTGCCAGTTCTCTCAGTCTTTTTTCATAGGTGAAAGGATCCAGTACTTTAGTTATCTTTGTCACCTCTTGTTGGGTCTCATACTGAAGAGCCTGGAGCTGGTCACAGCCCGCCAGGAGAGGCCTCACCAGTTAACAGAGGGTAAGAATCACCTCCCTGTACCTGCTGCCAATACTTTGTCTAGTGCAGACCAGGATAACCTTCTTTACTGCAAGGGCACAGTGCTGGCTCATATTCAAGTTGGTGTCTGCCAGCATCCCTGGGTCCTTTTCTGGAAGGCTGAGTTTCAGCTGGGTGGCAGGAAATTGCTCATCCTGGGTGCAGGTTTTTGTGCTTCTTCTTGTTACAATTTATGGGGTTCCTGTCAGCCATTCTCCAACCTCTTGAGATTCCTCTGGATGGCAGAAGAACCCTCTGGCATATCATCCAGCCCTCCCATGTTTGTGTCGTGATCAGACTTGCTGAGGGTACACTCTACTTCCTCACACAGATGATTCAGATTTTGAAAAAAAAATGGAGCCAATATTGACCCCAGGGATACACTGTTATTAACTGGACTCTAATGAGACTTTCTGTCACTGATCACCATGCTCTGAGCTTGGCCATTCAAGCAATTAATAACTCACCTCACTTTCTGCTTATCCAGTCCACACATCAACAACATGTATATAAGGATCTTATGGCAGATTGTGTTAAAGCCTTACTGAAGTCCAAGCAGACAATATTCACTATTCTCCCCTTGTCTACCAGGCCAGTCATTTTTTTGTAGAAGTTTCACAAGTTGATCAAGGATCATTTCCCCTTAGAGTACTCCTAACTACTCCTTATGATTTTCTTGTCTTTAATGGACCTGGCAAAGGTTTTCAGGATTAGTTGTTCCATCATCTTCACAAGGACTGAAGTGAAGCTGAATGACTTGTAGCTCCCTGTGCCTCCTTGCTCTTCTTAAAGCTAGGAGTGGTATTTTCTTTCCTCCAGGTAGAACTCCCAGTTGCCACAATTGATAAAAGGCTATCAAGAGTGGCCTTCAATGACATTTGCCAGTTCCCTCAGTATTTGTGGGTGCATCTCATCAGCACCTGTGAGCTTATGTATATTCAGTTTGCTGAAGTATTCACTGACATCTTCCTCACTCCAGTCTTTCCCTACTGTCTCTTTTTTAATCTGTACAGGCCTCCTGACATTTTTGCCTGAACATATTTGTTAGAATAGAATACTCGAGCTTGGATGAGGTGATTCTTGAATAGTAACCAACTTTCTTGGGTCTCCTTTCCCTCCAGACCCTTATCCCTCAGGACGTTTCCAAGCAGATCATTGAAGAATCTGCCCTCCTGAAGTCTAGGGTTATGAGCTTGCTTTTCGCCCTCCTCTCTGTCCTGAGAAAACTTATCATGGCCATTGCAGCCAAGGTTGCATTTGATCTTCACATCCCAACAAGTTCCTCCATGTTGATGATATGAGAACCAGCAGACCATCTCTCCTCATTGGCTCAGCTTGGAGGAGGATGTTATCATTGACCCATTTCAGGAACCTACTAGACTGCTCATATCCAGCTGTGTTGTCCCTGCAGCAGATATCAGGGTGTGGCAAGCACAGACCTTTCCCATGAGAAATTTCTCTCTTTTTCTTCCTGTGTTTTATAAACAAAGATAAAGTTTGGATGTTGTTGAAACGGTCTCTCGAGATATGGACGATTCAAGCCTGGCCAATCGGCCTGGGGGGAGGTTTTGAACTGACCAATCCTGGTGATCTTTGGAAGTCTATATAAGTTGGAATTAATTAATAAAATTAGACATTTTGCCACACTGAAGAATTCGACTCTTCCTCTCTGTTAGCGGTTCAACAGCGACATCAGGGTGGCCAAAGTTCCCCTTTGAGGACCAGATATTGTCCTTCCTAAAGAGACTGTATCTCTCCATTGCAGCACTCCAGTCACAGGTGCCATCCCACCATGTTTCCCCAAACCCAATAAGATCAAAGCCCTGCATCTGCACCCATAATTGCTTACATTATTGTACAGGCACTTTAGAGAGGTACCCTAGCATGCTGAGTTCTTGGACAAGGAACTACTTCTGGGATAGTCAGGAGGGTAGACAAACTTTGATAGTCCTCCCAAAACATCCAGGATCCTAGGCTCTGGTGGGCAGAAAACCTGTCTAGATGGTTGGTTTTCTTGACAGTTGTGTGTCTCTATCCCCCCCCACCTGGGAGATATCCATCATGATGATTCACCATTTCTTCCTGGTAGTCTTGCATGGTTTAGAGTTAGGTGAAACAGGTTCTTTGCTTGTAGGCACATCTGGCTTCTCTTCAGCCTTTTTTGCATCTGTAAACCTTTAGATGGGGCAGAAGCCTTCCTTTTAGTACCAGAAGTCACCAGCTTGTAGCAATATGTGTCTGCAAGTTTTAGTGGTTGATGCAGAGCAGCCAAAGATCATTGGCTCTGCACTCTTCCCCGCCCCCTCTCCCTATGTGGCTTATGTTCTAGAAGCTTCTCCTTTGTTCTCCTTAGCTCTGTATATTATCGGTTCTTTTGAATTATGTACCCTCCCCTATCAGAAGTCTATTGGTGTGTAACCCTTTCCTTCTTCCCTTGGGCCTTCCTGGGTTGGCTCTCTGGACCTAACCCCTCCCCTTTTCCCTTCCCTTATAATCCCTTGCAATTCTGTGTTCAGCGTCGCAGTCTCTGGACTTCCAGTGCCTTTGTCTGTCCCCTGTCTCCCGTCCCTCTTCGCTGTCCCTGGACCCTCACCCGAGGATCCTAATAAATTCCCTGGAAGACCACAGACTGCATCCGTACATTTCTTCGTACCACCTTGTTTCCCTGTGAGCTTCTGTCCCCCAAGCCCCACGCCACCCCTGTGTGCTCCCCTGCTCAAGCGCAGCCCAGCATACATCACAGTGCAGCTTACTGCCCTTCAGTGTGGCGTTGGGGCTTTTGGCTGGTTTTGGGGATGCAACGCCACGCCAGCTTTGATCCTTCTCCAGAGATTGCATATGCCATAATAGTGAGTGTTCTTCAAGCTGTTGAGTCTCAGACAAGATGCTGACTATCTTCCTTTCACCTTCTCTAATGATTAACCTTGCCACAGGAATTTCACAAGCTTCATAAGAAAGTAAAAGCCTTGCCAAAGGCCCAGTGATCTGGGTGCTGCAAGTTATAGCACTAATTACTGCCTTCATTTTGCCACTTTCAGCTCCCTATGATAACATAAAGTGACAGAAATGAGGTGACGCAGGCTGACTTTACAAATTCTCCTGAAGTTCTGAAAAGCAGTCAGTACCTGGCTGCAGAGGGACCACCACAGAACACAGTGGAGATCCTGCACATACCATAGAAATTGCTCTCAAAGCATATTTTGAAAACTTGCTTTTGTCATAGGGGAACTTTCAAAATTTAAGGCAGCCATGTTGCTAAGTAGCTCAAGAGAATGACTGGAAAACAAGCATCATATTAAAATACTGAGCAAGGTACATATGATACCCTTATACAGAAAAACAACCTGAAAAAAGACAAGACAGCAGTACAGAATGAAGATAATTTTGAACTGTGCAGAAAATTATATTAAAATGCCATGTTAAAAGAATAATTGTAAAAGCTGTAGTAAAGGAATAAAGACGGGGTGACTGAGATGCTGATGCAACTGGTGCAAAAATGAAGAGAAATGAATGTGATTTGAAGCCGAGTGTCAGAAGGTAAAAGGGCTAGTGCAAGTACAACGAGGTCTTAGCCTCCTGGTTTGATAAGAACTTCCTTTTACACAGATAACTTTTCCTTTTGAATACATAGGCCCCTATTGCCTCTCTTTATTCTTGCCTCTGACATTTGATTGAATGTGCCACAGTATGTTGAAAATACTGTTGATCAATGGCAATTTTAAGGTAAAAATAAAACATAAGCTTTCCATGCAAGTCACAGACATAATAATTCAGTAACTGCTGTAATATGTTTATGGCTAATGCCCTTTTCATTAAAACAGTGAGAATATTTTCAGCAAAGTGAAGGTCTTTGATATTGTGTTTAAAGTTTTAGTGCTTCTGATAGAAAAACCTCCAGGAGAAATGACTACTTGCCTCCCATGTTCTACAATCATTGTACTAACACATCACTAAATGTCAGATAAAATGTTTTCATAAATAATATATACAACTACATATTTGCCTTAGATATTGCCTTTTAAAATTCTGGTCATTATTCACCACTTACTGGAGAAAATCATCTCTCTTTGAGTAGATATTTGAAGCTGGTAGGCAGGGATATTCTCTGGTTTCAGTTAAACATGTAGTCAAGATATGCTTTCATATTCATGCTTTTTCATAGTTTTTGTATATGTTACCACAGAATAATTTCAAAGCTTAAGCATGAGAGAAATTGTCATTCATTATATTGTATTGTTTTATTGCCTTGGAGAAAATAATAGAACAATCACTTTTTTTTTGCCATTCTCTAATTCTTCCTATATTCCTGAAGGTATATAATCTTATTAAAAATTACTAATTACTACTCATGGAAGTAAAATAAACCCTTTTCAAAATTTAGATCCACTTTCATATGTGAATCTTACCTAATAATAAACCACACTATTTTGTCAAGCTTTCAAAAGACATGTTGATTAAATATTTTTAGCAATTTAATTTAACAAAAGTTTTAGATGTAAAATGTGGATTTTAAAGCTTAGCCAAGTAAATGTCTCTAGCTTTTTCATAAGATAAGCCTTTTTTTTTCCCTTCATTTTATTGAATGTGCATTTATAATCTCAAGGCTTCTTTTGTCTTTACACTAAATAATGAAAAATGATGGAAGCCAACATATGTGACTTACAATTGTCACTGATTAAGATCAAGAGTGTGGTCAATTTTCTCAGTCTCTAGGCAGTACTTTGTTAAGCCATGGAAATACAAACACAGTCAGTCATGTGACCATATCCATATTTACCAAAAATATACAGAAAAACTTCTACGGTAAGTAGAGAAAACCTTCCCTGAATAAACACCACATTTATAGTGTTATTTAATATAATACTTTAAAAATCACTCTTGAATAATAACAGAATTTTTAAAATATGGTTTATCCTTCTGTCATGTGGAAAATTCATATAACATTGCTTATTATACCTTCACCATCACAGAGAGGCATTTGAATTTTGCTTTAATAAAACTGAGCTGTTCCCATACCAATTGGAGCTTGCTACAGATAAATGTGCTTTCATTAAAAGTCTGTGGGATCAAATTAACTCTGTTTTTCTGATTCTCCACCCTTTAGCGTGCAAGTTGATGACAGATGAGTAGCTTAAAGTGAAAAGCAGTCATAGTACACATTTTAATCAAGCTTGCCATTCAGAGTGAAAAATTATTACAATGTTATTGAAGATCCTCATGTTTGCTTACACATGTGGCATTAATTTGACCCCTGTGTAACTCGGGGGTGCTATAGCATTGAAAACATAGCCTACAACTTGAAAAGCGCATTTTTTGTTAAGGGAAGAACAAAAAAATTGTTATGCTCTTGAATGAAGAAGCTTTCCTGGGAATGTTTCTTCTATCTGAAGGTGTCACTGATAGTCACCTGAAAAAGAGATGAAACTCCTAAAATATTTCCTAGAACTGTTATCCTCGGGGTCAATGGGAAGGACTTCAAAGGAAGTTCCTGAGTGACAGCCATATGGGAAGTTTTCTGCATTTCAGAAATCACATGGAAACAAAGTGTACCTTGGCACCAGCCATTCCAGATTATTAAGATGAACATAACTTAAATCACTAGGTACAAAGCTATTGAAGAATGGCAGGTACAGTGTGTATAGATTAAACTACAGCATTCTTGTATTTTCAGACTTTATTAAAAGAGTATTTATATAGAAAATGTACTTCTGAAATGCCTGCATACCCCCCATCCAGGTATGTTCCATTTAGGTGGCAGGTGGGTGCCACATGTCTGATTTTGATAGAGGTAGGTTGGTTTAGAGATCATCTAGATGTAGATGGCAGATGTCAACAGTGACAATTACATTTGCCAGCTAGCAAACTCTGAACCCTTGTCTGTCTGTACTGCTGATTTGTCAGCTTACTTCCCAGCTGTCATACAGATCACAACAATTAGCTTTCTGACAGACTAGGACTAGTCCTGTTTCCATATTTAGTCTTTTAAAACTAAAAAATCAACACCTGCCCCCCCCCCCCAAAAGAAGGAATGAGGGGGGCAGAAGGAAATGCTAGCACTCTAGTACTAGCCTGCACTAGTTTCATTGTTCCTTCCCTCCGTACTGCTGCTATGCTACCCCTGTAACACTTGCTAGAGCAGTGAGCATGAGTGTGAGGGCACGACCCTAAAGTCATGACTAGGGGAGCCTTTTCCCACAGTGGTTCCTTCTGCTGGCACCGGCATGGGGGCTACGCACGAGAGAAGAGAGGGCTTCTGGAGGTCGACTTAGAAAAAGACGAGATTGAGGACTCTTCAGTTTATAAAAGGTGGGGTTTATTGGCTACATGGAGGTCAGAAAAGTTTAGAAAAAGAGTCGTGGTGCTGAAGAGTAAGAGCTGAAGAGTCTCGAACAAAGGCTGTGCATCAGGTTATAAAGGGGGGCTAACAAGGCGGGATTACATGTTTCAGAACTAATAAGAAAGTGAATACAAGTGAATTATAGAACAAACAACCAATGCACTAACAATGAGATAAAGGTAAACTGAGTGGTTGGAGGGAGATAGTGGCCCATACTATCTGTAGTACAGGGATGGGAGGTCAGTGGGAAAATCCATTTCTTCTTCACTCTCCTCTGGCCCATCTCCAATTTCTTCCCAGTCCTCCACACTTTCAAGGAC
Organism: Grantiella picta; assembly: GCA_013397955.1. Classification (NCBI taxonomy): domain Eukaryota; kingdom Metazoa; phylum Chordata; class Aves; order Passeriformes; family Meliphagidae; genus Grantiella; species Grantiella picta. The sequence continues at coordinate 3,220,195 of VZRM01006486.1, forward strand.
ACCAAGCTCTAACTCAGCCACCTGGGCCGCTACACATGAGTATTTTATTTTGCTATAAAAGAATAACTCTGGTGGTTTGCAACACACTTTCCATGCTGTTTCAAGGAATTTGAACTGAAAAAGCATAGGGAAAAAATTAGAGTGTATGGGGTACCATAAGCAGTGTGCCCAGGTGGCCAAGAAGGCCAATGGCATCCTGGCCTATATCAGCAACATTGTGGCCAGCAGGACCAGGGCAGTGATTCTCCCTCTGTACTCAGCACTGCTGAGGCCACACCTCAAATCCCATGTCCACTTTTGGGCCTCTCACTTCCAGAAAGACATTGAGGTGCTGGAGTGTGTCCAGAGAGGAGTAACAAAGCTGGGAAATGGTTCAGATCAAAAGTCTCTTGGGGAGTGGCTGAGGGAGCTGGGGGTGTTGAAGAATAGGACACTCAGGGTGATTCTCACCATTCTCTACAACTCCCTGAAAGCAGGTTGTAGCCAGGTGGGGGTCGGTCTCTTCTCCCAATGAGCAAGTGATAGGAGAAGAAGAAATGGCCTCAAGTTGCACCAGGGGAGGTTTAGATTGATTTTAGAAAAGATTTCCCTTGTCAAGCAGTGGAAGAGGCTTCCCACAAAAGTACTTCAGCCATCATCTAGTATCTAGTATAAATAATTTGGCCTGTGGTCCAGGAACTGGTCCTTGAAGACTTGCATTCAACAGTCTGGAAATTACTGTAATAACTTTCTGAGACCATTCAAACTACTTCTACAAAACTTCTTACAGCAAACTCATGGTATATTTCTGTAAAAAGGGCAATGCAGATTAACCGTAATTTTTTTTTCTTCAGAAATTTTCTGGGCTTTTCTCAGAAATTAAATAAAAGAGGACTATTTTCTCTTCTAGAACGAACAGATTTCTTCTGGATTGTTCCCTTCCTTTAAAGTGTTTTTTCCCCCACCCACTTGCACCAGGACATATAAAAGTAAATCCATCACAGAGATGTTCTGAAACTCCCCATTTTCTCTCTCTCTGTAAAACTTTGGTAAAAGCCCTTGATAGATAAATCAAAAGTACTGACATTGCCTGAACCCCACTTTACCATCTTAAAATCATGCTGTGGGTTAACTTTGGAAGGCAACTAAGCTCCACATGGCTGCTCACTCACTCCTGCAAAGAGGATGGGTAAAAGTGAGAAAACTCATGAGTCAAGATGAAGTAAATTTAATAAGGAAAGCAAAACCAGTGCATTTAAGAACAACAAAATAAGAAATTAATTTGAGAGTTCTCAATTGGAGGCAAGTGTTCAGCCATTTTTCAGGAAAGCAGGATTTTATTACACAGGAACTGTTACTTGCCATCCCTCTGAATGCATGTCTCTTCCTATTCTTCCTCCACCTTATTAAGCTGATCGTAACCCTGTATGGTGTGGGATATTCCTCTGGTCAGTTGAGGTCAGCTGTCTTAACAGTGTCCTCTCCCAAAACGTTGTGCACCCCTGTGGATGTGCGGCGGCCAGAAGCTGCCACACCTGAATCCCATTGTCCAGCAGTGAATGCCGTTGAAGCCCAAGACGAACAAGGGTTCCTTTCCTGGGATTCTGAGGCCGNTGCCTCCCCGCCTTGCTTCCCTCAATAAACACCTTGAAGAACTGCATGCTCTCTAGGACTTTCTTTATTTCTGGGACAGTGCCTGTACTCCCACTCCAGCCGGAACCCCTCTCTGCCACCGGGGTAGGCGAGCCGACCCGGGAGGCCGACGTGAGCGGCCGGAAGGAGGAAAGCATTGGAGGGGCGGGCCGAAGCTAGCCACTTCTGGTAAGACCCATTGGCCTAAGGGTGGCTGGAAGAAACCCTCATTGCAACACACCCCCAGCCTCCCCACTGGTGGGGTGTAGTGAGAAGCAGAAAAGGCCTTGATGCTGTGAGAGCACTGCTCAGCAATAGATAAAACATCCCGGTGTTATCAACATGGTTTCCAGCACAAATCCAGAACGCAGCACCTTACTAGCTAATATGAAGAAAATTAGCTCTATCCCAGCTGAAACCAGCACAGATCAAATTTTGTTTGGGTTTTTTTTCTTTAGAGTTACATCTCTGATTCCTCATATAGAATTTTTGGTCTGAAAAAAAATTGCATAAATTCAAGATAATTCCTATAGCTGCAGAAAGACAGAATATTGGATATGTTAAAAGTGGCAGTAAAGACATTTTATTAGACAATATTTGTAGAGTTACTGGGGTAGCATCATGGAAAACAAGTGTAGTTTGTGAAATGAAAAATGAAGCATTGTTCTGTGTAATTTAGATAAATGCCACATGCTGCTTAGGTTATCTGTGTGTGAACTTGTTTAAACATTTTGAATTAAATGAAAGTAAACTGTACAGGGAGACAGCTGAAGAAAACAAAATAAGAGAAAAAGAAGAGCTGTGCTACAGAATACTAACAATCTTTTGAGGAAAGAAAGGTGAAGTCACTAATTGATGAAAGTATCACTAATTGACGAAAGTATCCCATCATGGTCCCAGTTGACTTGGTTAGGCACACTGTTCTATAACTAAAATCTGAGGTCAGAGAGAATATTATAACCTTGATGATGCTTTCCTGAAGGAAAAGGTTAAGGTAGATCTCGTCAGAATGAGGCTGTGATACAGACTACATATGACGCATTACAATGTGAAAACATGCTTTGACCAGGAAGTAAAAATTGTCTCTGCAAGGTGCAGGAGTCTAAGGAGTAACTATATTTTGCAGAGTTTGTTTGGCTTCTTCAGCTATTATGAAAGGTCTTTTCAATTGTTTATAGTCTTTTGAATCTATTCCATTCTTGGGCAGACATAAGGATAAAACTTATTCTGAAAAGATAAAATGTAAGACTACAGGAAAAGAAAAATAACACCAAGATTGTAAAATCAGACTGAATTCCAGAAATTTTACATTAGCTGATAATCCAAGCTGAGAAATAATAATCTGATATGTTTGAATAGGAACAAGCAAAATATGAGAGGAAACACAGATGTGTGTACACATTAACTTCATCCTGCCTAACCACCAGCTGCCATGCCAGAAGAGCGGTGGTCTTCCTGCAGAACTTGTGTTGCACCCTCTGGCCCCTTTGGGAACTGAACACCTGAATGTTGTAGTGTGCTTATAAGATTTTTTGCATATTGATGCTGTTCTGGAGACTTCCCTCTAGCAGAAGCCTGTACCATCCCATGCTGTAAGCTTATTGGTTTACCCTTTTCCCCTCCCTGGCTCCTCCCCTCTGGCTTCCTCTGGTTGGCTCTTCTGAGTAGCCACGCCTCTCTTCCCTCTCCTGATAACTCTCGGAGAGACCTTCCCTCAGGGTTCACCATCTTGGCTTTCCAGCGCCCCGCACCCTGCCCCGCCTCTCCGTCCCTCTCCACCCTCCTCTGACCCTCGACTGTGGACCTCAATAAATCCCTGGAAAACTCAGCTGGTGATCCTGCATTTCTTCCATCGCCACGCCTCTACGATATCTCAAGTCCTCCGCAGCTCCACCGCCCGCCACAGACACGTGTCTGCCTGGTGCGTTCTGGCCCTGGGCGGCCCCCTCATCATCGCGGCGTGGGGTGGCCGTTCCTGATTTGCGATATTGCACTGCCGCACCTGAATGTTTCAGATACCTCAGTGCCTGCTAAGTGCTTGTTGCTAGGTATTTGCACAGCTAAATCTCTGTCTGGGAGGCGTAATTTAGAGAGGAAGATTTATTGTCAGTACAATAAGCAGCTTAAAGTGACTTTTTCACATGTGATTCATGGATCTGATGTTTCCTTTAACCTTTTATTAAAGAAAAAGTGATCCCTAGCTGGTCTATATCCATATAAATTAAAACTCCCTCGCTCACTATATTGAAAATCTTATTTGTTTGAAGTATTTTTCTAACTTTGGTATCATATTTTCTATTGTCTTCCACTAATTTAGTCTCTACTGACTTCAATTAATTATGAGACAGAGAGAGAGAGAATAATGGCTGTTTATTGATCAGTCTCATTCTCAGTAATTTCTCAGGATTTACCATCTAAAAAGTCTAATTAAGTTGTCTAACTCAAGTGTTTTGTGCCATTAAACACAGTCTAGAATATCTTAGACATTTGTTGCAAAAGGTAGCATTCATTTTGTCATTCTGGATGAATATTTTTAATATCTTAGGTCATATTTTCATGATGGTTACTAGCTCTGAGGTTTTTGGGAAGAGACAGCCAAAAAATTTTCCAGTTTAATGCATCTGAAGAAAACATCTCTCATGTCTATATTAATTTGAAAAAACCCTCCCAATTACATGCCTGTTTATAGCTATGGGTGGGACAACAGGTGGGTGAATGTATGTTCATTTCAAATACAAATCCTGATAGCAAGGTAAACACTGCTTATATTATAGAAGAAATAATGCAAAAATATCATGTTTCAGTGACTGGCTTATGTTTTACTTGTCTAGCAGTTTTATAGTCAAAAAAGCATTCAAAATTAGTCTTAATGATAAGTTGTCATGGGAACATTATGGTGTTTCATTTCCAAGTTACTGATCAACTTTCCTCTTCTGTACCTGACAGCTGGTAGGTAACCCCAGTGAGGGCTGTTGTTTGCAAGCCAACTAGTTGTATATTTTGCAAGCAATATTTTAAAGAAAGAGAATAAAATATTGATTTTTTTTCACCAAAAGTGGAATTACAGAGTGCCCTTGAATGCAAATTACTCTCAAGAATTAAATTAGCAGTTCACAAACCCCAAGAAATATTATTTCTGACCTCATTACAATAACAAAGCTATCTAATTCTTCTACAAGTCTATGTGCCAGAATCTAATTTGGCTCTCTTTAATCTTCAAAGATAAAAATGTTTAATATTTTAGTAAACAGCTTACAAATTATATCAGACAAAGAATCTGCAATGAATTTCACAAAACTCTCTGCTGATCTGTCTTCCATGCTTTCTGTCTCAGGATAAATCACTTACAGTGCTAACCACAATGTTTTCTCACTTCAGCAAATGATATTTACTTGCATTTTGCTCTGCCATTTATATAATATTGGAGCAAAACATATGATTTCTTTTGAATTAGACTACCCTATCAACTCACTCTTTCTTTCTTTCTTACTCTTTCTCTCTTTCTTTTTCTCTCTTTCTCTTTCTTTCTTTCTCTCTCTCTCATTCTCGCTTTCTTTTTCTTTCTTTCTTTCTTTCTTTCTTTCTTTCTTTCTTTCTTTCTTTCTTTCTTTCTTTCTTTCTTTCCTCTCTTTCTCTCTTTCTCTCTTTCTTTCTCTCTCTCTCTTTCTTTCTCTCTTTCTTTCTCTCTCCTCTCTCTCTCTTTTTCTCTTTCTCTCTCTCTCTTTCTCTCTCTCTTTCTCTCTCTCTCTCTTTCTCCCTCTCTTTCTTTCTTTCTTTCTTTTCATAGTTTCTATTAAAATAATGTGTTAGGTCAGAAATGAGAGGTTATCTGAGTATGTAACTGTACACAATCTTTTTTTTTTTTGTGCTCACACTAGATAGACAAACAGGAGATATCTGCCTCAGAGATAACCCTTGAAAACTATAATTTCTTGGAATAAACCAGAATCCTTTTGGAATATATTTGGAAAAATCTTTTATATAGTGCTTTGTATTTCTTTAATGTTTGTCTTTAATAGATTTATTAAAAATGAAATAATGATATTCAGATATTTACTGAGTGGCTATGTGAACAGTACCACAAAAGGCATTTAAAAGTTTGGGGACATAGATGCCTACAAGTTATATTTAAAGAGCCTCTCCTTTGAAATTGAGTTCTATTTTTTGCTTGCTCTTTAATTATTTATTATTTATATTATGGTAAAAATTGTGTTCTCCAATTAAGCTTCAAGTTAGACACTCACTGAATAAAATTTATTTCCAGTAAAAAAATTGTTTACAATAAAATGTAAAAATACAGCAACAGTAATAACATTAAAGCAGAATGGAGATCACAAGAAAGCAATTATGTATTATTGGTTTGCTTGCTCATTATATCTAAGACATAATGATACACTTTCAAGACAATTAGTAATTTGGGAAAAAGCATTGCAGTTATACATTGACAGGTCCTGGTAATTTACACAAACATCTGTTTGTCAAGATCAGGTTTTAATACATCTTAAAAATACGTAATCTTTGAGCAAGTACCAAGAAACAACAAGCCAGATTATCAGCTCAAATAGAGCCCAGTATTCTAGACAATAGCTTAAAACAAATAAATAAACAACAACAAACTGAAATATACTGGGATTGGGTTGAGGAGGAAGCAGGCAATAGGCATTGTGCTAAACTGAGTCAATAGGGCTTTGTAGGAAATAAATTTTGTCAAGCCATATAATTTAAAAAATGACCAGATAATAGTAACAAGTTTAGGAATTCTATTAATGATAAACAAGACAATCACAGGTATGGTTTCATTTGTGTATTTAACTGTGAAAAAGCTCCCTTTGGAGTATTGCATCTATTCCTGGTATGCATTCTTGTTGCCTATAGAGGACAAAGTTAATTGCAATAATCAGTATCTTTACAAGGATATAAGTAAATGTAGGTGCAAAAGGACTTTTTTTTTTTTTGAAGGACATAAAACAATCTAGGAATGCTCATTAAAACAAAACAAGAATGTAGGTGTGTTTTTAACAAAGACTAAAAGTATGGAGAAATTTTCAAAGTGGTGGCTCTCTATCAAACTGGAATTTTCCAAGACATATACTTTGGCTAAACATGAGATTTTCAAGAGAAAGCTGGAACAATTGGATAACCGATAATAAACATGAACTAAAACTAGTTCTTGGGGTATTAAATATAATCAAACCACGAGAAGCAATGGCATCATCACAGAAGCTTAAGTAGCTATAATAAAATATCTTGAAGAAATTGACTGATTTTTAAGTTAAGCATTTTACTACAGTTGAATCAACACTAGAATTCCTACTAAATACATCCTTAAAAACACTGACAAATAAATAAATAGATAAAAATGTTTGAAATTTTATTGAAACTTACAAAGCAAACACTCAAAAAATAGATTATTTTCTTAGACTAATAGCAATGGAATAAGGTGTGTATGATCATTTATGCATCTAGAGCAAGTATTTTAATTTTAGGTTTTAAAATATTTTTTCTGAAGTAATCGATTTACAGATGAACTTGCAATATGTATTTTTGTTCAGACACAAAGGCCCAAAGTGCAATCCAACACCCATTAAAGGCTATTAGAAACCTTCCATTAGAACAATAGACACTGTATCAAACATTGAAATTAAATAAAGTGACAAATAATAGTGTAGGAGGAAGCAGTGGAGGAGAAAATTCAGAATAGATATACAGTGGATTATGGCAGCACAATACTGCAGTACAATTACTATGGGTGTGAAAATTTCAATGTTACACAAAAGGGCTGTTTGTGAAAGACCTATTGTGAATATGACATGCATTTTAAACTTCTTTCAGTACATCTCTAAAATTAGCTACTAAGGTTGCATATTGTTTTACAAAGGAATTACATGTAACATGGCATTATAGGTGTCAGAAAGGTGGCTGAACATGCAATTCCAACAATTTTTCAATGCATAAGAAATAATTATTAAAAGTAGCTATGACATAAATCACAACAATTACTGATTGAATAATATTTGGTCAATGCAAATATTTTGGATTAAAATGTGAGATGTGTCAAATTTAACAGCAAGTGCCTGAATACCTGAAGAGCATTCATTCCTTCCATCAGGAAAAACTTGATCCCTAGTGCTATAGGATTAGTTAAATAGCAAATGTGGACCTATCAATTTCCCATTACAAACATAAGAGATAGATTTACTATAATCCCTTTAACTTAATTTGAATGAAAACCCTCTCCCGCTTTTCGTACTCATTCCTCCTCTTTTTTGCAGTGACTAAGACATAAAGTAGAAAATAGCTGTGTAAATGGATTCTGTTCATTTCCTACTTGGAAAGAGAAAAAGAATGTTTCACTGTTCATTCTTTTTTTCTTTTTTTTTTCTTTCATATTATTCTCTAAAACAAGCAGGAGGAAAAGTAGGGCAGTCTTTTGTAAAATGCTTATGCCAAATTAAACAGGCTCGAGGCCACTTTGATGACAATTTCCATTATTGGGCTGAATGAATAGGTGAGAACAGAAAGCCAAAACCTACTGTCTAATTTTCTGGAAACCCACTGACTTCTAGTATCTTAGTTCTGTTGCTCTTTCCACTTCTTGTAATTAGGAGGAAATCAACCCCAGCCACACACACCCTGCCCCACCTTCTCTATAGTGCCTCCATCCAGCAGCTGGGCTCACAGTGGGAACTAGAAATGTTCAATAGAGAAAAATGAAATTGCCTTTCTTCAACCCATCCCTGCAAGGATGGAGGACACTGTGAGCTCAAGTTATAGGAAACTAAGAGTATTATGCAAACATAACAAAATCCCCCCATTTCTTCAGAAGAATGTCTCCTACTGTGTAGACATTCTTGGACTGTGCTTTTGCTTCTGCTATTGTGGCACTTACAAGCCTGGATTATTGCAAGTAATAAACATGCACACCAGCGGACATATATACACTGATGTCTAGGAATGTGATGCTTGCAATTCCAGAATTACACTGCATGCCAGCAATAAAGTCAACATTTAGTAAGAAAATAATGGGAAGATAATACAGATGGAGGAGGAGCTGAGTAGACAGAAGTGTAAACCTGATTAGATTATAAAGAGCGAAATTCAAATGCCTGGGTCAGGGGAAATAATAACAACCCCCAGTGTCCAACTAGTTGCATCCAGCAGAGGTAGCAATTTCTCTAATTCATCCAGAGTAACAAGCATCATTCTCTGCAACATATTCCTTTACACACTGAAGTGCTATTCAAGTGTTGCTCAGTTATAACTTATTTTGCTAGCTGATTAAAATGTTGAGTATTAAAACTGGCACTGGTTCAACCATCACAGTTCATTAAATTACTCAGGAGATGTGGACTGCGATAGTAAGGCCCATGAGGTAAAATGAAATGTTCTATTTATCAAATCATACCCTGCTGTGCTATTCATTTGGTAATAAAAACTTTATATTCTCCAATTGTGTCCTCTCTCATTAATGAGATAAAAAGCATAGTCCTTCTGTTGGCTTGTACAAATACCTGAACAATCAATCAAAAGCCAACAAAACCTAGATAAAGCTCCTCTGGAACAAAAAGTAAGAGTTTATTGTCTAAGAAATAATTATGCTCCTTTTTATAGTTGCATGGGCTCTTTGCACTAATCAGTCATCACGTATACCAAAGTGATAAATATCCATTATGTGACAAAGATCATTTTAGTGACATAAGGGCAAATGTTTCAGCTCTGATATGCTTGCTTTGCCTCTTTTCTCGTGATTTTGGTAGTGAGGAGACTATAGGTATGAAGCTGCTAGAAGCTTTCCCCATATTCAGTAGAGCCAATGCCAGCCAGCTCTGAGATGGACCTGCTGCTGGGCAATGCCAAGCCCATCAGTGACAGTGGCAGCATTTCTGGGATGTTGTAGTCAACAAGGGAAAAAAACCCTGCTGCAACACCAGCAGAAGTCAAAGGAGAAGAGTGAGAATATGCAAAAGGAACAACTCTGTAAACCCCAAGGTCAGTGAAGAAGGAGGGGGAAAAGATGCTCCAGGTGCCAAAGCAGAGAGTCCCCTGCAGCCAATAGAGCAGACCATGGTGACACAGCTGTGCCCCTGCAGCACGTGGAAGTCCATGGCAGAGCAGAGATCCACGTGGAGGGCCACACATCAGAGCAGGTGGATGGCTGAAGGAGGCTGTGACCCCATGGGAAGCCCATGCTGGAGAAGTTTTATTGGTAGGATTTGTGATCCCACGAGGGACTCGTGCTGGAACAGTCTGTTCCTGAAGTACTGCATCCCATGCAGGAGCAATCTGTGAAGAGCTGCAGCCTGTGAGAAGGAGTAATTTTGTAGAAATTGTGGAGGGCTGTCTCCTGTGGGAGGGACCCCACCCTGGAGCAGGGGAAGAGTGTGATGACTTGTCCCCCTGCAAGAGAGGTGCAGCAGTGATGCGTGATGAACTCACCACAAGCCCCATTCCCTTTCTCCCTGCTGGAGGAGAGAAGGTGGAGAGCTTGTGAGTGAAGTTAAGCTGCATGCTTAGTCCTGACTTTGAAGACCTTTGGACTGAGGGTTGTGAGGCTCACTCTGAAGTTGTCTTGGCCTGTCTGGAGTTTTTATTTTACTTGGTTTTGCCATAGCAACAACTTTTTTTGGGATCAGGAGTCTATGTCTAAGGGTTTTACTTTTGCTTATCTTTGTGTTGTACGCCATAGTTTTTATATAGATAACAGTCAGAAGCAGTTATTCTGTATAAATTTAAAAATTTATGACTGTAACTTAATAATGTTCTGTGTAGAAATATATGCCTCTCTTAAGAGCAGAGGCCCAGAGAACTGGAAAAATAGGATGCAGCATATGGATGTACCGGCATGGGATGGCACTACATCGTTCACAGGCTTGTTGCTGGTCATAATCCCATCTTTATGAACAACTGACCAGTGGTCTGTTAAAGAAGTTCAGACCTAGAACTAGAAAAAACAGTGTGAGGAGTAGCGAGGAGAACAAAGAGGAAATAGTTTGCACCGTATCTAGCAAATTTGAGTATAATGTGAACTTGCTGACCAATGAAGAAAGACCGAGGTGTGAAAGCAGATCAGCAAATGTTAAAATGAAATTTTAATATCCTGGAAAGGGAAAGAAAAAGCCACAAGCATTATAGTCATCCTTGGTGAAGGGCAAGGGACACTAATGAGTCATTGTTCCCTACTCCAACAGATGGAAGGTATCAATATTACCACCCCAGAAAGAATTGAAGGGTAATTAAAAAAACTCCAAAGAACAGGAGAGGTAAACTCCAGGAAATGTGTGTGAAAAAATTAAATGTGTTGCTATTAATACTGAGAACTTTTCTGTAAATGAGAATTTTTTAAAAATTATTTTTCTTTTTTGTGGTGAGTTGATTTTGACTGGCTGTCAGATCCCCACCCAGCAACTCTTACCTTCCCTCCACAAAAGGACAGAAGAAGTAAATAAGAAAAAATAGGATGAAGTATATTGTGACTTCAGATAAACACAGAACATCACTTATCAAGTACCATCATGGGCCAAAACAGATTCGGTTTGAGAAAACTTGTCTAATTCATTGTCAATTAAAATAGAGTTGGATGGTGAGAAAAAAAATCTAAACCATTCTCCCCTCAGCACACTTTTTCCCTGTCTTAACTTCACTCTTTCATTGATTACTCTACCTCCTTTCACCCCAAGCAGTGAAGAGAGAGGGGGAATAGAGGATTTTGGCCAGTCCAACAACCGGTCATCTCCCATCCCGCTTGTTTTCATGCTTTTCCCCCTCTCCAACATTGTCTCTCTATGGGCCACTTTCTTTCAGCAGATACCTGCACAGACAGTTTCCAGCTCCAGCCCACCATCTGCACAGCACTCCTGAGCCCTGCCACCAAGGTTGGGGTGCCTTGGGGAAAATGTGTTGAAGAAAGGGGAGGAAACTACTGAGGGAGAAGGAGAGAACAAAAAAGGTGACAAACAACAGAGGATACTCTGAGGTGAGGGAAGAAGGAGGGGGGCAGGTGCTCCAGGTGAGGGAGAAGAGACTCCTATGCAGCCCATGGAGAGGCCATGGTGAGCAGATGTCCACCCTGCAGCCTGTGGATGACCCCACACTGCAGCATGTGTGTATCTGCTGAAGGGACTGTGGCCTGTGGAGATCCCACACTAGAGAATGGGAAAAGCATGAACAACAAAAGTGTTAGAGAAGAGTGTTAGTGGATTGACCACAAGCCCTCTCCCCCTGCACTCCTTTGTTCCTAAGTGGTACTTAGGTAATGCTGAAGCAGTATTTCTTCTAGAGATTTCATACATTTGTAGGAAACACAGAAAATACCATTATAGGGTGTAAGGAAGTAAAGCATTTTCTATAATTAGAGATAATTATAGCTACGCGTAACTTTTTCATCATTTTATATATAAAGAGCAGTGACAAAAAAAAAATCAGTGAATAACTTATTGGAAATCACGCAAGTATTAGAGTAAAAAATTAAATCAAGCTCTTCAGACTTCTAGGCCAGTAACATAAATAGAACATATTCTGACACTTTGCTAGTGTACCTGTACACTATCTGTTATAGATGCATTGCCTCCCTGGGATTACATACTACTCACGGGTTAACACAAGAAAAAGATTACCCATCTTTCAGTAGGATCTAGGTTACTTAGCCTGGAGCTTTAGCTTAGTTGCTGTTGGTGTGACACTGAATCATGCTATCCAGAATTACCCCATGTTTTGGTGCACTGAGCTGCTCTAGGATCAGACAGACTCTGAATGAGTGAGAATGATGGTGAGAACAAAGACTTCCCAGTATTTTCAAGCAATCTCGGGCCTTTTATAACATTATGGACAACATAGCTGTATATATTTTAAATGTAGGAAGTTTGGCATATCAACAGATCACTATTATCTGGCACTGGTTCTATAAATGGCAAATTTCAGCTTCCATTTCTTTGCTGAATATTGCTAATTGTTTTGCCACCTACTTCTCTTTTCTACATAATTTGTTTAATCTCTTGATAATGATCTGTCCAGCAACAAAATTAATAATAATTTAAAACCCCTTCTAAGCTTTACTTACTACTGCAAATGTGAGCAATTCTCACGGGGAGTTGGAGAGGAATGCAGAGTTACATAGAATATCCTGAGGTAAGTAGGTAAGAATTAAGATATGCCTGGCTGAGATTAGTTGATGCCTATATAGAAACACACTGGAAAGCAGAAGATTTACTTGCTTAAATATAGACTTTTAGGAGCACTTTTTCAGTATAAAATTCCCTCTAGCCTCCCAATGCTCAGAATATGTCTCCTGCAGGTCACACTTCATATGTAGAAGTCCCTTGCAGATACTCCAGACACCCTAAAGGTTTATGAAGGGGCACTAGAGACTAAAGCTTGTACTTGGGTGCCTCAATTGTACCTCAGGTGCTCTCAGTTTCTTTTCAGTTGCTCTCACCTGACTGTGTGCTGCAGAAGAGTATCAGGACTATTCAGAGAGCAGGGATTAGCATTTGCCCTGAGGTGTTTCTGGAGAGAATCTGATAGGTAAACTCCACAAAGCAAAGGGAGTGATGCTCCTCCCTGGTGGAAGTGTAGGCAGGAGATAAAAGGGAGAATTGTGGTTGTCAGTGTTTTGATACATGAGAGAGCAGCTGATGATGGAGAAAGGCTCTCAGGTGAGGGAAGGAAGCTCAGCATGGAAGGGTTGAGAAGGGGTTGCTGAGGCCTTGTCTTCGCAGAGAACAACAGGAAGATATGATTTTGTGGGTTTTGAATTACAAATCTATTTTTCTCTTTGTCAGGAAAACAATAGTTTCCCACAAATGAGCATTTTTTCTTCTTGGCTCCATCAACCAGTCAAACAGATGTATTCATAAGAATTAAAATATTCCTAAATATGTATTGTTTTAAAACATCCATCATTGCTATCAAATGTCCTTGATTATTGCAGGGGTGGCACCAAAATTCAAAATAAATATTCATGAGATATATTTGGGAGGCATTTTTGCTATCAAGATGCATTTCAAATCTTCCAAATTAATTTAGGAATGGGGGAGTTATAAATTTAGCAAGAGACTAAATTAGGCTACATTCATATGGATTTCCATTAATAATAGGAAGAGTTAGCAAATTAAAGTGGGTCATTTCAGTAAGGCTCACTAATTTACAAATTTCCAGGCTTATTCATCAAAATTTCAGTATTATCTAGTTGTCATGTAGTTTGAGATTAGATATTTATCTTATAGAAATGGATTGCTGGAACATTCTTGCTATAGATGACAAAACAACAAAAAATATAAAGGGAAAATCAGTGAATGTGCATCATACCTAAATGAAGAACGGGTAGAAGATACTCGGAAAAAAGCCAAGACAACAGTGAAAGGTTAACACTGTGCTGAAGCACAAATTGGAAGAAAAAATATCAGGAAGGATATGTAGCACGTGGCTTGATGAAGGATACCTAGAATGTGTATCACCTCATATTATGCAAACCATTCTGAGCATGAAACCTCAAAAGGCAAAAATGTCATACTGGCTGATAAGCCAACAGAGATTTTTCAGTTGCAAGAATGAGAAGTAAAAGTGAGTGTTTGGATTTTATGAGCAACCAGACAACAAACTTTGCAAAAGAACTAATGGCTTCTTACATTTTCTGGCTAATTACTAAATATAAACATGTACACACATTCAGATAAATAAATGTTCATTCTTCCCAATGCATTGAAAAGATGTTTTGTTATACATGGGGGCACATTTGCAACTCTGCTAAAATGCATTTTATTGTTCAGTACTGAATTTTTTTGTGTTCAGTGATAAAGTTACTTGAAGCATTTCTATGAACTGCCAATAACAGAACCTCTTAAAATGTGACCCCAAGAGACTCGTAATTCACTGAGTCTAGAATGCATTTAATTCCGCTTGACCACTTGCCACTGAAGGGTTTCTTTCTTGATGGGAAGCTATAGGATGCTGTGTTATTTAGTAGTTTATTTTAAGAGAAGATAATAGGAAAATATTGTATGTGAAAATGGGCTATATTGAACAAATCAGTGCAACAGAGCTGAGAGGTGTTGGAAAGCAGTAGAGTTTAAAAAATCTGTAAGAGAAATTTTGTGTCTTCCTAAATGTAACATATCAAGACTAAGATGTTCTAAAAGTGAAGTAGAAATAATAAATTTAATAGTTTTTCTCTTGAACTTGAGACTGGCTTATGTTTTGTAGAGAAATGGGAATAAGCTGTATTGTGGAAAATTCTAGTGCTCTTTTTAACACACAAGTTGCATTTATTTCATATACTTGCTTGAGCTGTTCTTTATCCAAGGTACAGTGAGAAGGGCCTAGAAGTATCTTAGCAGCAGTAGATAGTTTGTGCTTAGTCTGAGCAAAGACTACATATTTGAACCAAATCTAGGTCAAGGCATCAGTAGGAAATTTATACTAGTGATGGTTCACATAACTCAGAAGTTTTGAAAACATCTCGGGGCAATTCATTGTCATCTCAAGGAGGATCTATGATTGTGTGTCAATTTGAAATTAGAAGCCTTAAATTCAAACTTGTTATGTGGGTGCTTGAAGCTGTGCCACGTACTGGATTCAAATACCCTCATGTACCCACATCAGATGTTGTTTTCAAACAGGGAACTTGAATCAGGGTGAGAATACCCTGCAACCTCTCAAATAGCAACAGATGTTACTAATCCTGAATTCCCACTGTAGTCAATGGAATAAAAAATGTATTTCAGTTGTTTAAACTTAAGCCTCTAGTAACTACTGTGATCTTCAGGCTAGCTAATGAGGATATGGGGCTCACACTGACCTGGTGTTATACCTCCAGTGTCTGTCTTGGAGACACTGCATGACCTCAAATGTTATCAGACATTTTTATGTGTAATTTAATCAAACTGGATGTCTGTTTCCTCTGTATTTAGATCTTAGCCCCTTCAAAACTTGTGGAAACTTATACGTAGATATGAAGTTATGCTATTATATCCTTATAAACTTAGCAAATATATTCATTTTTGATGTATATCCTGCCTTGAAGTACAAGGAAAGACTGCAGTAGTGGTCATAGAACTTGTGGGGAAGAGGGGTGTATAGGACAGGGACACAGATTTATACTAACAAAGAAAAAATTCAGAATCAATAAACTATACCAAGCTTCTGAAAGATAATGGACAGATTAATTAATCTGAGTTTGAAAAAAGAAATCTGGTCCAATTCATCTAGTTTTTTTTACATTACAAGGTCAAAGGCCCGGTGAGGTTTCTCGCTCTGGGGAAAGCGGCAAAACCCAGAAACCCCACAGAAGGAGGCTGCCGCGGCGCGAGCCCCTCACGAGTCTGGACTGGGCGGCACCGGGACGCCACGAGCACGGGAGTGGTGTGACTTCTCCCTCCGCGTCAGGCGGCTAGCCCCGAAGTCACACGGAAGCAGGCAAGCCACCGTGACCCCCATGCGCTGGATCGGGTGCTGCAGTGAAGCCTGTGAATGCAGGCACAGAATGCCACCGGGGATGGAGCCCAACAGGAGACTAGGTGATATGAAAGAAATGCAGTCTCTCAGTTCTCAGAATCCAGGGTTTATTGGTAGGAACGGCGGGGCAAAGAAGGCAGATGGAACAGGGAAGGGACACGAGGGCTGGAAATGGCTGGATTCAGGAGCGCGGAGAGCCCTGAATGTCCCCGTCCAAGGGGTTCAGATGGGAGGGGTTTACACAGGAGAACCAATAGGAGCACGAGGGATACAGGATTTACAGGGACTCCAGGGAATGGGGACGCGAGGAGGGAAGGTACAGATCTTCAAAAACCAATAATAAACTGCGGGTAGAGGAACATTCTAGCTATTAATTCTAAAAGTATGAAGGGGAGGAGAGCTCCAGAAACCAATACTTCTGATTCTTGATCCATATTTATGAGGCTAGTCTCAAGGTGTCTTGGGGGAACGCTTTTCTGTCACCCTGACCTGAAGGTTTCTTCAGACCCAGGGGGCTTCGTCAGCTCCTTCAGCCTCCAAGCTCATCTGGGTCAACCTCACTGCGACAGAGCGGGTTGCTTCTGCGACAAACAGGAGACGAAACGATTAAGGAGATGTGTCTCTGTGTTCTCGAAAATCCATGGTTTATTGAGGTGCAGTGGAGTGGCGCGGGGTGCATGGAGTCCGGGATGGGTCAGAGGGGAGTGGAGCGGGGCTGGATCCGAGGGCACAGAGTGCAGAACGGAAGTGAAAGTGGGGTTAAGAGGGGGTGCAGGATGGGAGGAGTTTGCAGGGGAGAACTAACTGGGACACGAGGGATACAGGACTGTCAGGGAAGCCAGGGAATGGGGTACAAGGCGGGAGGTTACAGAACTTTGAAAACCAATAATAAAGCTCAGGTAGAAGGAACAGAGTAGAACATTCTAGCCCTTAACTCAAAATGGGATAGGGGAAGGGAGATATGTAGTGCCAATCATCTCTGACTGTGGTGGCTGCTTCCACTAAAACCTGCAGGCATGTTGCTACAGCCCAGGAAATTTATTATGCTTTTAACTGTAATAACTTTTTTCTTTTTTCTTTTTTTTTAATAATCCAGGTAAAGAAATAGATTTTTGTTGACTCTTCTACAGAGGCCTTAAACAATGTTTGGAAAAGTGTGCCAAAAGAATTATTTGTGGTTCACTGTCAGAACAAAAAGATGTACAGAGTGGAGCTTCATTCATTTTCTTCATTAACAACTGGGATGATGGAATCAAGAGCATATGATTAAATTTTCAGACAACACATACCTGGGAGGGACTGTAGGCATACTGGAGGATAGGATGAGAATCAAAAATGATCTTGACAAATTGAAGAAATGGTCTGGAAAAAAAACCAGATGCAGTTCAACAGAGACGAGTGCAAGGAACTACATTTAGACAGATATAATTAACGGCATAAGTGGGAAGAAAAACAAATAGTTGCGAAGAAATTAATTCCTTGCCTTTCCAGGGATTATAGCGGATCATAAACTGAACTTGAATCTGTTAAATCATCCTGTCGTGAAAAAATCCAAACATCATATTCGAAGTAGCATCAAGAATGTAAGAGTGCAAGATGTGTTAAACCTATTTACTTCCCTCCTTAGTGGGGCAACAGGTAGAGTACTGTCTGGGCAGGTCACCTTCAAAGAGTATGTCTGCCAAAGAGAGGATTTGAATTAAAGCAATCCCAGACACAGATTGGAGATCTAAAAGGAAGCATTGAATAAAGTATCGTGAACAGGATACCATAGAGAATATGCCAAAATTTTTTTTCAAAATGTTATTGTTACAGGAAAATACACCATGCTGGGTCCAACAGAGCAAGAGGCTGCTGAGGCTCTTACAGCTCCATGCCGTCAGTGCAACCAGTAGCAAACTGAGCTTGTGTCCCCAGCAGGCACACACACACACACACACACACACAAGGCACAGAAATACACCACATACAGACACGCAGTTGTCCACACAGACACACAGAACACTCCCACAAACACAGACAGCAGCAACAGCCTGATCTCTAGCTGAGAAGGGCGGAGGTTTGCTAGTGAAAATATATTTATGCACATGAATATAAATATATATCTACATATGTATAACACAGACCTTCCTCAGAAGCTGGGCTCCAGCACTCAGTTTTCCCAGTCTCCCTGGTTTCCAGCACCTGGGCATACAAGCCCCTGACATCACAGCTCCTCTTCAGTTGCTGGTGCAGACCATCTCACTCATACACACATGACTGATCACACTTGAACATTCAGAGCTGTCTGGACTCCCCTGGTGCCCAATAGTGAAGTTTCCCAGGTTCTCACTCTTACAGACACACACAACAGCAGGTCTTGGCCCTAGAGACTCCAGATCCTACAGTCTCTCCAGAAACTGCTGGCACTCCTCTGGTTTCCCAAAGTCTGGGAAAAGTCCATTTCCTCCTGAGGTCTCAGCTTTAGAGACTTCCTTTCCCTCCAGATGCCCAAATTATGTCACCTGCTCGCTGGCTCATCTGGCTGAATTTTCACTACTGTTCACACACACACACTGCCACACCAAGGGTGACTCCAGGTGCTGCCCTGTGGACACATGGGCCTCTGACTCAAGTCCCACACATGGGCTGGCACTTGAGTTTCACTCAGTTTGGTCTCTCCAGTCCAGTTGCTGGCACTCAGGTAAATACACCCTCTGACCACTAGTCCCATACCTATCGCTGGCACTCAGATGCCATCCCTCAGACATGTACACAGAAGGAGTCCCTCCCACAGATAATATAGCTAAAATTTGTGCTGAGCAAATGCAGGGTAGGGCCAGACAAATTATTTTGAGCAGCAAGCTATCTGCATACAACTAGCCTTTTTTATCTCCTTATCCTTAAGTTTTCCCAATATTCTTCCTACTTAAATCATCTGGATTCTCTTCAACACTTTTGGTTCTTCCCTAACCATCCCATTATGAGTCTTGAGCAATCCCCAGATGCTCTTCCCTTGCATCCCATAAAGTGTTCTATATGCCTAGGCAGTCACCCCACTCAGTCCACAATTTCCTCCAGCACTGACTTAATTGTGATGAGTCCACATGCAATACTCATCACTGTGAGCCAATGCTGGAGCATACGGCACATTCTGTGATGCAGAAAAAATGATAAAGAGGGTGCCTGTGTGAGAGGGTCTGAGTACCAGCAACAGGCATGGGACCATAGGTTGGTGGGTGCACATTCCTGGGTGCCAGTAGCTGGACTAGAGAGATTAGAGTGCCTTCTTGGATTGAATAGTTTCTGCATGACTAGCCTGGATTTTCCACTTTTTTTGGATTTGGGACATGGTTATATCATTCAGAACAGTCTTAGGACATGTCTCCCACCGGTGAACACTTTGCCAGACAAGTGAAGAGCAG
This sequence comes from Grantiella picta, assembly GCA_013397955.1. Classification (NCBI taxonomy): domain Eukaryota; kingdom Metazoa; phylum Chordata; class Aves; order Passeriformes; family Meliphagidae; genus Grantiella; species Grantiella picta. The sequence goes on from VZRM01006486.1 coordinate 3,239,658, forward strand.
GTGGTCACAGGAAAACTCAGGTTGCAATGAAAGCCTAGAATATTCAGTGGAAATAGTAACTTAATGAAAGAGTGAAATACTTGGTATTCTTCCTGAATTTGAACAATTGACCAGCAATCAAATAAAAGAAGAAAAAATTGCTGGTGGCACTCTTTTACATGTTCAATGATTTTGTACAGCTAGAGATCTAATGAATTTTAGCAGAAGTCCTTCGTCTTTAGGCCTTCAAGATTCTTTCAGGTTACATACTATGAAGAGAAACTTTCAAGAGCAAGTTCCTTGTAGTTAATAATGTCAGCACATAACTTTCCTTCAATAGCTTAGTGCTACTTTTCAGCTCGTTGAGCAAACAGTTTTGTAAAATTTCTGTTTATGTAAACAATACTTACACAGTTAACAGTCTGTTCATAGTAATAACAATTTGCCCAAATTCTACATTTTCCAACTCAATGGAAAGAAATCTAGAGAAATAATTCTACTTAGGTCATTCAGTGTTTTGCTAGTACATGCAAAAGCATGCATTCAGTAGTCAACATTAAGAGAAGATATCAGGATAACCTCTGAAAATGCTTTGAAAAATATCATTATCTGTGCTAACGATTCATGGAATCATGGGGTTGGGAAAAAATGCAATCTGGTTAAGTTTTGGGGGTTTTTTCGCATTACACTTTTACATAATTAGCATTATATATAGTTGTAAGAACAGTTATAATCTCTCCTGTAACTTGTCTTTACTTTGGTTAGACGTAGTACTTGTTTGGAATTTTAATTGCTGCGTAATTCTTCTGCATATGAAACAAAAATATTTATAGTGTGAGGATGACCTAAAAGTTAGAGATGGAGTCCTCTGAGATCGAGTGGATTTCTGAATTCTGCAGATGAATCACATTAGAACATTTGCTTCAGAGTCCCTTCATGTGATGCAATTTTATTAATATTTATCCGTGTTGGTGTACAGAAAAACGATTTAATTTTTATGTAATACTTTGTTATATTGTCATGGTGTGCGCTGTTTAGTAAATGCTTTAGTTTTTACAAGAAATAAATTACTTTTTATTGTATTTTTGAAATCTGTTCCAACAGTTTGAGATTTGTACTGGTCCACTTAAAAGAACACGAGTATTAATATAGCTGTGGATTTTTATGTACATGTATTTGAAAATGATTATGAATTTCATAAAGGTTGCTATAATCAGCAACAAATCTCTCACCTATGCTAGTGTTCTTAGCAGAGACCTTCATTTAATGTTCTCTTTAGGAAGAGCAGACTGCAGAGAACTGACTAATGAAGTTTCAGTTCAAGTTCCTAGACATTATCATTATATATTGTGTCATAATCTAAACTACTCCAAGTAATTTCAGAATTCAGAGTATGTAATAAAGTGACTTTTCACTCTTATTTTCACCCTTTTCTCCAGGAAAACCACTAAGTATCAAGTTAAAGAAAGAACAGGTTGTGTAATAAATAGTAAATCAGTCTATGAATGTTCATGACAAATTCATATTTTTTAAGATATAATGCTTGATTAATTATTGAATTAAAAAAAACTTAAACAATCTTAACTAAATCCCATTGCTGTTCTATGCATAAAAATACTTTTTTGTGCAAATGATGTTCTATAATCTAGGTGCTCTAAAGGAACCACACAGGACCATAATGTGCCTAAGTACTGGAAAAAATATGCCAAGACATAATGCTTTGTTTTCCATTAAAAAAAAAAAATCCAAAATTGGGGAAAAAATTAAGTAACAAGAAGATAAAGAAATGAATAATTCATTAAAGAAATTAATTTACATTTATTGTGCGAGTTCAGGGTAATATTGCCTATTACTAACAGAAAAAAATTGTTTGAAAAGAATGCTAAGCAACAGAAAAGAATGTTTTACATATATCAGGACTATTTAATTATTCATGCAAATGAAGCATCTTGCTAAAGAAGTTCACAGGACATGGAGGACTTGATGCAAGACATACAGGAAAAATGACCTGTCTTTTCTTTTTAGCAATATAATAATTTTAATAATTAAAAAATATCATTAACAAAAAGTTGTTTGGTGCTGGTTCCTCTTTTTATCATTCAGCCAGAAAAATGAAAGGTAATAAATTTTCTGCGTCCATCAGGAAAAAAAACAAAACCAGAAAGCCATAAGCTAAAATGTCAGCTGATCTTGACTTGAGGTAAAACTGTTTGACTAAATAACCCTATGAGATTCCTTCCAGTCATATTTTACATGAGAAAATAATTAGAAATTGGCAAATGTTTTGAAAAATGCTTAGCTGAAGTAAAGAGAGCAGTCTTGTATCTTCCATTGTGTGTCCCTGGAGCTGTGTGCATTTGTGATAGTTCTGTGACACAGAACAGTCTTGCACCTGCCTAGCTTTTTTTCTCCTACTAATGTCAAAGTGCATTATAAAGAGAGCCAAATATATTGTCCTGATTTCTCAGACTGTGTGACAGAATCAATTAAAGGTTAATAGAGTTCTCCTAGGTCTGGCAGGAAGATAGTGTCATAGGAATATAACCAAAATTTGATGATTCCCAGATTAAACACAAGCATATCATACCCAGCAGTGTTCACAGTACTTTGAAAATAAACCTCATGTTGCAGGTACCTCATGTATATAGTCAGTCACTGGAAAAATGTAATTGACATATTGGTATGGCATACTGGAATATTTAAGTTTGCCCAATCACAGAACAATTTAGCCTGGACCTTAAATATAATCTACTTCCAGATTTATCAATTTTTCTAATGTTTTTGGAGATATGTAGAATCCAAAAAATGTCTCAAAAAGGAATAAAGATCCCATCAGTTTCCTCCAATACTTTTTTTCCATTCTACTATTTCGCAGAAAGAAAGAGATGGAGAGTTCCCCATACTTAAACATGGTAGGCTTGTGTGTGCATGTGTTATGGTTTTTTATTATTATGTTATTTCCATGCAGCATAACTAACCCCACCTTTTACTGTGATTTCTTTAGTTAAGTGGTACAATCTGCAGGGAAATCTTTCACAGCAGCTGTTCCTCTCCATAAAGCAAGATTCACATCTTAAAGCTCTTCTTCTGCAGATTAAATAGGAAGACCATGTGAGGCATTCCTCTTAGCACAGTTATGTATTTATAGATGCATTTTGATGGTATGTTTATGCCATCATATATATACCTAACCATTTAAAGAGCATCCTTAAAAAAAGAAGAAAACAAAGACAATTCAAGATTTTTAGAAGTATCAACATGACTGGAAATTCTAGTGATTTTAGTGTCATGAAAATGATTTGCTTTACATCTTTGGGTATTCATAATGTCAACACCTATGCAATGCAAAACCTGAATACATTCAAAGTCACTTTTGACAGGCTGCACGCTCTGCTGGTGTAGGTGTAGCTTCTTTGGGCCAAAGCCTCTTATTCTATTTCTGCCTCATAATGAGTATCTCTAAAAGTATGCCCAAGCCATATTGGAGATTACTTAAATGCTAACCTCCTAGTTCTTCTGCTGAAATGAAAAAAAATTGAGCTCCTAAATAATATTAAATTTGCATTATTTTGGAAGCAAGGATGGTTTTTATCATTTGATAGAGACTGAGCATTTGATTGTATGTTTACCCATGGGTTTCTTTGGGAAACCAAAAAAATTACAAGACCAACAGGAGTTCCTAAGAATAACAGCTTTTGGAATTTGAACACTCAGAATGACAGCCCAGAGCCCTTACCTGCCTCCTTGCTTGGTATATTGCAACAAAGTTTAATTTTATTTGAATTTATAATAAATAAGGTTTCACAGGCTGTTTTGCTTTTTACAGGACAGAGCAAATATAAGCTAATACAAGTAGATAATGGACAATAAACCCTTCATTTCAGACAAGGAAAAATGCCAGTCAGGTGGGTAGACTTCAGTCAACAACCACCACAAAACTGTAGTAAACAAGCTGTGGGATCTGACAGATGGTGCAAAACATTTTGTATGCCCTGGTATGAAATACTTTTTTTCCTTCTTGAATTAATTGCAATGCCTGTATTTCTGTGGGGGAAACCTAATCATAACAAAAAATATCCAATTCCTGGGATAATAATTTTGGATATAAAAGGTTCAAATTCATGTTCCTTGTCCATATCAAGCAAAAAAAAAAAGGTTTTTAGCTGTAGTAATGCATCTCCATGTGCTCTCTTTGTTTCCCTGCTCGTATACTATTGGTTCATTTTGAAATATGCTCTGCTGTACCTGAAAACCTATTGGTGTGTACCCCTTCTGCCAATCTTTCCTTCCTTCTCCTGGGACTGGCTCTCAGAGAGCCAGCCCCCGCCCCGTTCCTCTCCCCTTAAAAGCCAGGTCC
>VZRM01006487.1:0-75451 GCA_013397955.1 Grantiella picta
CCGGTCGCCCTATTGTGTGCTGAGGGCCGGGCGGGGGGCACCGGCTGCGGGGCCCGCCGGGCTCCGCCGGGCTGGTCTCCCCGGCCGGCTCCCGCCGCGGTTAAACCCCTTGCTGCCGACCCTCGCCGCGCCGCCCAGGGCCGCGCTCGCCCCGCCTCCGCGGGGAACCGCCGGCTGACCCGGTTGGAAATGGCCGGCGGGGGAGCGGGGCGGGCGCGGGGTCGCTGCACCTGTCCGGCGGGTAGGGGTGCCGCTGCCGGAGCTCTGCCATCCCGCACCGCCGGGGTTAAACCCAGCCTGAAAAGCAGCGAGCACACCTGTCCCCTTAGCACACCTTTCTTTCTAGTGAGGCTTTTATCGCTCTTCCCATATTTTTTTTTTCCCCTTCCTCTTTCTTTTTTTTTCTTTTTCGCGTGTAAAAAGCTGAACAGGAATGGTGAAATTCCCGTTAACGGTTGAAGGGGGATGGCAGGGCTAGTCCCGAACTTGCTGCTGCTCACTTCACCGTTTGTAAGAACAATGGGCAGAAAGTATTTAGCGAGACGTTTTTCAAAAGCTGACAAATTACGTGTTTTCACCACCGGTCTGATCCAGCACCGTTCCCACCTACAAAAGTCCCCCGCATACAAACTCTTAATTCTTCTAAATATGTGCAGACTAACAAGGTTAAATCTAAAATGTTTTTTATTTGCAACGTATGAAATAAAAGCACACCTAAGTCTTTTTCATGTTTAGACTTGTTTTTGTTGCACAAATACACTTAACTTAATAAAACTTTAAAGAAGACCGATTAGGTAACTTTGAAGGGTAATACTGTCTGTTCTCTGAACTATATACTTCAGGGGTGTTGAATATGTTGTTGAGAGTTCTGCGAGGAGTATTTTCGCTATAGGGTGTATAAGAAACTAACTAGGGAGAGCTGACAGCTTCCTGTTTCTGAGGAATTCAGTCCCACTCCCTTAGCTTCTGATATTTTGGAGCTGCTTTTCTGGTTACACTTATTATCACATAATAAGATGACTCTCACACATTTGTTGACACTGCACAGAAATATGTTTCAGGTGCATGTAGTTTTGCTAAAATTTCAGCACAAAAAGTATTCTTTTAGAATATCTCTTCTCAAAATGTTTGGTGACTATTTCAAGTATTCTGACAGACTTACTTATACTGCGAAGGTGTTGTCATTAACATGTATGAAAGACCAAATTCCTTATTTAACCAAAGTTCACAAATTAAGGGGTAAATTTAGATGTGTTCACACAGGCGATCCCTACAAATGTCAGTAGGTGGTTAGCTCAGAGGTCAGGCCTTAGAATGTGGTATTTGGGAAGACTGCAGGAAACTCTACTATGCTTGTTTTGTGTATATGTGTGTGGGTTTGTGTTTTTTTTTTTTTTTTTTTGGTAGTGTGTTTTTGGTTTTTGGCTTTTTTTGTTGGGTAAAACTGGTGTATTGGATTGGAAGACATACTACTTTTTACTTAGCAAAGCATTCTGGCACAGATGGGTTATAAGTTTAGGGTAATGGTTGTTGTGGCAGAATCTGCTGGAGAACACAGGGTTGGTCATCTTTTAAAAAAAGTTTTTAAAATGCTGATCCTTGTCTGCTGGTTGCTGATGCATAATGTCTCCTGCAAACAACATTTCCTATTTCTTTGCCTAAGCAAGGGCAATTAGATTAATAGGAATAGGGAGGGCCCACTTAAAAACTGAATTAGCTGTTTCATGAAAGAAAGCCATTGTCTAAATCAGGCTTCTCTGAATCTACATTTTGGGGGGAGAATTTAAAAATTGCAGAGTCCAACTAGTTCCAGAGGGTTGTATAGATAAATATGATAACCTGAATTCACCTCCTTCATCAACTACATGAAAGCTTTTAAATAGTACAAGCAGTTAAGACTCAAGTTGTTTTTGTGTTTGTTTTTTGGGGGGTTCTTTGGTAGGTTTTTTTGGCAGAGCACAAACTTAGTGTTGAAAAGCTGCTTTCATGCCTATGTCAGCTTTAGTAGAGTTGAATAGAAATTACGTATTAGTATTACTCTTTTTTTATAGATGAAATGGTTATACTAATATGAGAAGAATTTGGCAAGACTAGTATTTTGTAAAGTGACTTTCCTGTGAAGAATGTATTTCCTCTTTAATCTGAAATACAATCACATAATTTTGTAACCCTTGCAAAAAGTGGGGCTGTGTCCAGTTGTGTTTATCCTTAGTAACAGAAACTGGGAGAGCTGATGTTCTTCATGCTTGGCTGTACTCCTGGTTAGAGGGACAGACCAGCAAGGAGAGTCTCTGGGGTCGTAATATGAAAATGAAGTATGGGTGTGCGTGACATATATAGGATGCATGAAAAACACATTGAACCAGTGGCATGTTACCACCAGTCTTTGACACCTTGTCTGTGAAAGTTAATAGCTGATATAAATGTGTGGAGAAAGCTACTATTAAAGTATGGGAAGTCTTGCATGTCAAGACAGTTTGAAAAAGAGAATGATGAGTAGTATAGATACAGTGGTAGGAATATTTCTCATTCTAGAACATGAGAGGGGGAGGAAGAGCAGTTTCTCTTCATCTTCAAAACTTAGTGAAACTTCTTTACAGGTTGGCCTATGGAGTTCTTGGGTACAGTCAAATAGAGATCTTTCAAAAGACTTTTTTAGTGTCCTTAGCTAAATTAGGTGAAGTTTTGTGTTTCCTTGGAGAGACACTCATTACTTGAAGTGTATTCCTTAATGCATAATCAACTTGTCAATATTAAGGAATAAGTGTATTTATTGCAGGTTTTTTCCTTGTTTTGTGCGTTATTTGTAATACATATTCTTGATTACTTCTGGAGATGAAGAGTATAAGAAAACTCTGATCCAGAATGGCAGAGTTGGTCTTCTATGATTACCCTCCTGTGGTACACTAAATAACTTGTTTTTAACATAACTAAGAAAATGAATGGAAGTAAATAGTTTGCAACAAATGCTCTTGAAACACTAAGAATACAGTAGATCTTAGACTTGAGGGGAATACTTGGTTAGTTCAAGCAAAAGACACCTGTAGTTTCCAGGCTGGATTTTTATATCCATTGCAAATGCAGTCAGCAGAGGTAGCAAGTAATTTATTTCCAGCTTCCGTTATGGAACTACCTCCTATCAAACACCTACTGAGTAGTGGCATTAAACTACTACTCAGTGATTTGCTGGTAATTTTACAGTTAGCCTTACCTTGCATAGAAAACCAGACATCCAGCTGAGAAGTGGGCATTGCTTAAAATGACAAAGACAACTTAGTTTTTAGTCTATGCTCCTCAAGTAGCTGAGCTGATGTGGCCATCACCAGGGTGCTGCAGCTGTGTTTGACTTGTCGCACGCAGATGCGACCATGCAAGTGAACTCTGTGGATGTGTTTTGTATTAACTTCTTCCTTCACCTTGTCAAAAGTCACAGAGATCTTGAATCAGCAAGGAAGCCCTAAAGACCATACTACCCTAGATAAAGATGTAGATAAGACTTCAGATGTGATGTAGCAGCAGATGATCTTGCTGCTGTGAAGTTAAGTTGAATGTAGAATATGATCAAGGGCATTATTACCCTTCAGGTAAAGGGAAAGAGTATCAGTGCTGTTGCTGCCATTTCCTTGGTTTGGTTATATATATAACTGCTCTTCGTCAATCATTTTGTGATAACTGATGTGCACTGGAGAGAGACAGGGACAGAAAGAGTACATTTGGTGCTATACTGTGGGATTTTGTTTTCTCTCAAACCAAGTTAAAGGGAGATCCATAAAACACTGCAATGAAACTCTGTTAAACGGACTAAGCCACAGATGATTTTGATGCATTATAGGTACTGATAGCTAAAGACAAATAGTGCTTTCAGAATTGAGTACAATTTTTTTCCACACTGTTTTTTTCTTCCCTGTAAATTCACAGGGGAAAAATCCACACAAAACAAAAGAGGAAATGAGGGAGAATGAAACTAGATACACAAAATACTCTTGTATGCAAATGGAACGTGTTTTCTTCAAATATATTTCAGTTAAAGTAATCTTAGCATTTTGTACTTGTAATAATCATGGAGTAGAAATTTTTAGAGAGAGGTCTGTTGTTTGGGATTTTAAAATTATTTTTCTAGGGTTTTTTAATTTTTTTTTTCTCCTCTAAGTTCAATGCTGCCGCTTTAAATAGCATGACTGCCCAGTCCCCTCACAAAGAATAACAGCAGCTCTTAAAGGGACACTGTCATTGTGAACCTCTGTCTCTCCCTTGCTCTCTGATACCTCCTTGACTTTGTTTTTTAACTTTTGCTTTTGTAATTTTTTAAAAATTACATTCTGGTACATTTTTTAGTAACTCATTAGAGTGTTTTTCTATTTCCTGGCTAAAGATAATTATCAAGAGCCTCTTTGGTAAGTGAGACACAAAAATACATGTAGAAACACAGCTGAATGAAGATTTAAGTAAGTGTTACTTTGTCCATTGAATATCCATCCATAAAAATTACTGTCAGTCTAATACAGAAATACTGAAATGTAGGGCAGGAAGAGACTTGAAGAAATCACATTTTACCTATTCTATCACCTCACAAAAAACCCCATACCAAACTCACAAAACAGATTTTTGTCTAACCTGTTCTTTAATATGTTTAAGTAAGTATAATACACAATAAAGATGCACAAAGAATGACTGACAGCCATCTGTCATATATTGAAGACTAATTTATCTTCCTCTCTCTCCTTTGTTAAGAGTAAGCAGGCCCACATTATCTATCTACTGTCAAATATATTAAGTAGATAGCAGGTGATATAAAAATCTGAAATTTTGTAGCTATTAAATATTATTCAGATAATGTATCTATTTCTTCCTTTTCTGTCATTTTTCCCTTCTCTCAGCTGAAGTTATTCCTAAAGCATATCTCACTCACAAGAATCCTGTGTTCATACAGAAAGGAAGCCAAGACCCTTCATTATCCTCAATATGAAATTTCCATTTTCATTTACAAAATGTTATGGTTCATCTGTCCATCTGCAGTGAACACTGTCATATGCATCAGTGTCAGTGATGAACGTTTGCCGTCTTGGGTTTGAAGGGAGACTGCAAGAAAAAACTTGGTGTGAACTGTCCAATTCTCTATACTAATTACTAGAAATTACTTGAACAGGTCTGTCCTTTTAAAAATGCAAACACTCTGGTTTAGTTTTGGGGGTTTTTTTAAAGGAATGAAATGAAACTTCAGTATAGGTATCTCATGTATCATGCAGTTTTCTGAAAGTAGTGTGTGCTTTGAAATAGCTATGTTGGACTGATAAAAGACAACAAACCTCAGTTTGTTGTGTGTGTGTTCAGCAGTTATCAATACTAGTCCATTAATATTTGTAAAAGCAAATAAAAGCATGTCTGAACTGGGGCATATTGAAAGATTGCTTTGCTGTCTGATCACTGATCCATAGGATATTATATGTTTTAACATGGCTTTGTGAATAGCTACATCATCTACTTCATCTAGAAAATGTTTTAATAAGCTGCTGTTCTTCTGATACCTGTCGAAAATGGACAGATTTTGACTAAGGAAAGCTCTTCATTTGTGATTCCAATGTAATAGCTAGTAAGCAAGCAATAACAACAATGCAATTTTAGCATTAATTAGAAATGTGTGGAAGGAGGAGAATCAATATTTACTAATAGAACAAGGCAAGAAAAGAATCTGTAGGAAAAAATATTTCAGTGGTTTTTGTAAGAGCTATGCAAACAGTGAAGGAATAAAAACTATTTAGAGAACTACTTGACATTAATTTTTTACCTCTCCCATCTTTTCACTTGTGAGTTAAGGCATTGAAAATCTGGAACTTATTCAAGTTGCAACATGTTTCTGTGATCTTAAAGTTATTTCATGTTTGTACAGTTTTAGGTGCTCATCTTACAAATATTTGTGGAAATGGGTGAGATGTGAGTATGATATGACACCTATTAAACTCAGTTTTTTAAAACTCAATTATTATGCATAATAATAATCATGTATAAGGCTTCTTATACATGAATATTTGTTTGCAGCATTTCTAGGTCTTGATGTTCTTACTTGTAGTCTGTAATGAGAGGAGAGTTTGGTTGTACAACAGCAATTTACCATGCCACAGCTGAAAAATGGCAAATAACCCTTGATTATCTACAATCTGTAGAGCAGTAGAGCTGCTTTTACATTTCAGGCTTGTAAAATATATATATAAAACATATTTTTATTTTGAGACTATATTAACTGTGAGCAAGTTGAAAATGTTAGTGAGAACTCAACTGTTTTCTTTCTTTTTTCCCCCTCCAACCTTTCTTTCTTTTCAGTGATTTCTTTGAACGCACCATTCTGTGCAACAGCCTTGTGTGGAGCTGTGCTGTCACAGGTAAACCAGGACTCACATATCAGGAAGCACTGGAATCAGAGAGGAAAGCCAGACATAATCTTCAGAGTTTTCCAGAGGCACTCATCATTCCAGTTCTCTACTTGGCCACCCTTACCCATCGCACACGACTTCATGAGATCTGTGATGATATCTTTGCTTACGTCAAGGATCGGTATTTTGTTGATGAAACAGTGGACGTACTTAGAAACAATGGTGCAAGGTAAGTTTATTTAAATATAAATACTGATTCCTTTTGTTTGGTGTTGGTTGGTTTTGTTTGTGCATTTTTGAACCAGAACCCAGGGGTAATAAACTCCATCAAACAAATGCATCCAAGGGAGGTGTGATGCTTAAGCTGGTGATACTATTACTGTGCTTCCCTACATTAATTAAGAGCAGGATTGTGTTGCTATGCTTGGAACCTTTCCTTAGCTTTGAAGCAGCTGTGGAGATACGACAGGGCTCTCAGGTCTTGACACTGTATGTTTTTTGGTCTGTGTGGTGGATTTGCAAAGGAATGTCTTTTTTTTGGTGTGAGAAATATGGGGTGCTTGTAGAATGAGATTTAATGAGATATTAGGGGAAGCTATGAATTAAAAAAACATACACAAGTTTTGATGAATCATTCAGAATAAATAGCCAAACTATTGAAAGCTTAAAATAATTGATAAATATTGGATTTTTATTTTTTAGGTAGTGCAAAAATTGTGTTTGCATTATCAGTGAAGATGGGAATTCATTGTAACATGTTTGTAATAGTTGATTATGTGGGATTTATGTTGATAGGATTTTATTTCCCACACAGAGTTAGTGTTAGCTTACTGTTATGCTGGTGTATTTTTTACTGTTATCTTAGACTGATCAAAAACTTGGAAGAATTTAGAGCTTCAGATGCTTGCTTTCTTCTGTTGTTGGTACATATGCTCTGTAGTATAAATAAGCTTGAGTCTTTCTTTAAAGCAGCTTCTTGGAGAGGTCTAGAGAAGATCCATGTTTTGTCTAAATGAGTTTACACGTCCACCTCACTGAAGTTTAAGATAGGAAAAAAAAAACATGCTCAGCTTGGAAATACCTGCAGAATGGGTGCTAAAGCATTTGTGGATTCAGCTGTTGCTGCTGGGTTTTTTGTTGTTTGTAGGGTCATTTTATATTGCTTTTTTTTCAGGAGGAAGGTGACAGCTTACACTTCAGAGCAGAAGGGACTTCTGTGGGTAGCCTGATACTTAGTGCGTAGTCTGGTGTTTGTTGGGTGACGGGAGTGGGCTGGTTCAGGATGGTCATTGGAGAAAAGTTACTCTGTGTGAGTTTTTTGTAGTGGCTGATCGAGATACTATTTATGGCAAATTTTGTACTACACCAGTAAGAAAAACCTTGATGCACTGAAGGAGATAAGTTGTAAGGAAATTAGTATGGGTATGCACATAAGGTCAGTGCTTAATAGGAAAGCTTCCCATTTCTTCACTGCTCTGTTCTTTTCAACCAGTAAGGTCCCAGTCTGCAAAGCCAGGACAAGAACAACTTCAATAGAGTTACTGCTTTGTGTATGGAAAACCTATATCCAAAGCTTCTTTGTATCTTTCTCATCTTTATACTTGTCAAACAACTAAATTGAGGGTACCACTGGTATTACAGTCATTTTACTTCGAGAATGAGGTGTTGGTTTGTTTTGTTTGTTTGCTTGTTTTATTTAGAAACACAAATATTATGAACTGTCAGTATAGTTCAGGTGTTGGTTTTCATTTGCTTAGTAAAACGCCTCTGTTTTCTACCTTGAAGATACTGTCAGTTTCCAAAATAATAATAACAAAAAAAAAAAGATTTTCCCCCCAAGAATGACTCTGTTTTTCTATTACTTTTCTAAAATATTTGCAAGTGTGCATCGTGGCTTTCCAAAGATATTTCCAAAGGTAAGGCTGTGATACGATTCTATCTCCTTAAGAGAGTGGTATCATTTTTTACCAGTCTTTAATTCACTCTTCTTGGTTACTCCAAGTTGTGTTGGGATAAACAGAAAATTGTTAGATATGTAGGTATGTATGTACTTTCACTGATCAGTATATGAATAGGATATAAGCTAAATTTTTTAAGCCTCTGAGATGGGTTGGATACCATTCAAAAGATGAAAGTGTCAAATAAAATTTACTTCCATCAAAAATTAACCTGCTAGAGATTTAATGCTTTAAACTACATAAATATAAATTGCTGGTAATTTACCAGGCTGGTGCCTGGTAAAATGAAGAATAAAAAACTTGCCTTAGCTGATTGTATGCCACTGATACTCTAAACAAAGGTATAGCAGGGAGCTAGTTCGGACCTTTCATCTTAAATCCAGCAAAAACTGCAAATAGCATGGTAATGTGGAGGGACTTTTGTGCTTAGAGGTACATAATTAAAGAATGCAAAATGGGAGGAGGTGAGGCATAGTTATTTGTCTGCCAATTAACAGTTGACTTTGACCTGTATTTTGAAGTACTACACTGGGGATTAAGTGTACCAGCTCACGTTACTTGTGCATAACGTGGCCTTTCAGCAGAGCTGTTTGCACGTGTTTGTCATGTGCAGCTAAGTTTTTGTGATCTTTTATTGCAAAAATTATCACAGTCCATCTACATTTTAATAGTGTCCTATGAGACCAACAGAATTTGGCAGATTATGAAAACCCAGTTGTTTTTTGGTGTTGTTAATTCTTCCACTACTTTTATGTATGAAGTTTTTTGCGTGTGCAATGCAGCAGGATCGTTTGGTTTTCTGAGCTCGGTGCATCGTTTAATGCCAACCCTACAACATAATGTGTGTACAACCAAGGGTTGCTCAAACAGTTTAAATATTGATATTTTATAACTCCTAACTGTGCATGTATAATATTCTTGTAAGGTAGATTGCTTTGATGCAGCTTTCTAGATTTTGAGCAAAGTAAGCAGGAGGGGGTCCAAACATGAGAAGGGTTAGCATTTTGGCTTAATGTTAATGTTTTTATCTTGAGCATGTGAAGTAGTCTATAATACTGCAAAGAATGACAGGTGATCTGGAAAGAGAGGACAAGTGCCTTGTTCAGATATTCAGAGTTTCAGAAGATGTTGGGTTTTTTGGTTGCGTGAAACCTGTCTATTTCGGTTGTTCCAGTGTCTAATGCCCCATTACTTGTTCTGGTCTCATGTCTCTTCTGGTTTTGAGCCTTTTGTTATGCTGCTCAGTTTTGAATTTGGCTATTTCTGCCTTATTACTGAGGTCTGGTAGGTCAGGAGAGTTTGGGATATGCTGTCCTTCTCTTGTTTTCCTGTCTGGTGTCTCCAGGAGCCCTTGTCAGCTAGAAACAAATTGCAGAGAAAGCTCCCCCCAGTCCTATCATGTGGCTTGTTCAGGCAGTCTCTAAAAATTATGGGTGCATTTTGGTAATCTGTTAGAAGCAACGGGGGGATAATTCCGTGTGCTCTTCAACCCTGTCAAGTGAGGTATTGGTTAAAAATGGCCAGCTTTTCCTGTTTTTTGGCCAAACTGGGGCTGACTTTTCTCCAAGCTAGCAGCTGTGCTATGCTTTAAAACACAAGGTGCTTGAATTTTCAGTTAAAGAAATGTAGGAGTTGTGTAACAACATTTTCCTTATACTGCCTTCACAGAAGACAAAATTATTATTTGAAACATTGGTCAGAAACATTATAGAATACAAAGACAAAACTTAATCTAAAATTAAGTTTGAGTTGCTAAAGAATTGAAACCAGTTAATACTCTAAATGTTGTTATTTAGAATGTAAAATTGCTGTTTATGGAAAGTAGTTTATTGAAAAAGGCATGGAAATTGAGACTTTGTTGGGGGCTGGAAATTAGAGCAATATTTCATGTTAGCCATGGTCAATTAAGAGGTAAAATAGCTGATGTTTTAGCTCATACTTTATTGAAGGAGAGAAAGAATGTGTATTATGTTACTGGAATTGCTTCCTATATTTGACATTCAGAACTGGATGTTCAAGACCCATCATGTACTTGTTGGTCTTTTGATTTTCCACATGGAATGGCATCTCTTGCAGTAACCTGTCCATTTGTTGCTGTCTTGGTACTGTGTTTTATTAATAGTACTTAAAACTTGTGAAATTGATTTTCAGCATCTTGACATCTGAAGCCAGTTACCTGAAAGCTGGAAATATGTGCTATGGAAGACCTACCTGAAATAATAACCTCAGCTATTGCCTCAGGACACACTAAAAAAAAATCCCTTCAACAGCCTGACTTGCTCAGCAGTGGGATCTGTTCTTTTCTCCTTGAAGTCAGCAGCATGCTTTTCGGGTTTTATAACTATTTGAATTTGTTGGAGGAAAAATTAGATTTAAAATGTGTAAACAAGCAATTGTCATTTATCATCAGTGTTCTGAGTCTGGGTGCTATCACAAGAATTAATAGCCATCTTTATTAGGATATACAAGTATATCCTACAGTGAGATAATTAGTTAATTAAACTATAAGCTTTTGATCTGACTTGAGCAGTGAGGAGATCTGAGGTTTTAGGTTGGACAATGCTACTAGCTCTTCAGTTCTCCCTCCCCTGCTCTTAAAATTAGCTTATGTGGTGATGTCTTCCCTTTGTGGAGGTTGGGGCACAACCAACTCTTGTCCATCCGTTAGTGTGGCACTTAATTAAAAAGTCAACCACTTACAGACTGAAATAGGTTGCTTGAAGGTCAGTGTATAAGAAGGAAGAAAATCGTACAGAATGTGGCCGATAGAAAACAGGAATATCTTTTTTTCATTGAATTTGACCACTAGATGACACCACTGCAAAAGAATACTTGCCTATGGTCTGTGAGTAAGCAGCACCAGAATGCTTTTAGAAATTAACCTACTTGCAGAAGTAGGAGATGAAATTCTGTTAGGAAGACTGCTGCATTTGATCATGCGTTTGATACAGGTTGACATCCTTTCTCTGCTTTGAATGATCTGATGTTCACAACTGTCAGGCTGTAGGAAACAGATAATCACAGATCAAACTTTAACTCATTAATTGTTTCACTGGTGTCCCAGTGCTTTAGGACTGTTCACAGTGGATTAACCACTGCATTAGGCCAATTAAAAGATTTGCATACTGTTTTCATCTCTGTAAGTCTTAACTGGGGCACAGGAAGCATGTTGCTGGTCATGACTATAGCTGATGAGGAGTTAGGATGTTAAAAGGTAATCCTTGTAAGTGATAAAGTTATAGCTAATCTTCAATTTTTTCATTCAAACTTGCAACTCACTTACGTCTGTCTGTCCATCTATCTTGAGATAGATATATAGACAGATAGTTGTGTTCTGAGCACTTGGATAAGTTATTAAAAGGCCAGTAGGTAGTAAGTGACAAAGTGTCTTCCATGTTTAGACTCTAATGAGTAACAGAGAATTTAAATTATTTAAATTATAATTACTAATTTTAGTGTGTTTTTCTAGTGGTAAGGCTTAAATGTAAATTCCTGCATACAAAGGAAGTTTGCTACTTTATTTTGAAAGGTGAATTTGAATTCCAGAAGGTATCAAAACTAGTGTGGTGTCTGTGAAGCAGCATCTCTGACAGTACTGGAGAGCAGCTTACCTATTCATAGAGCAAATACAGTGTGCATTTTTTCAGCATAGCTGTTTCAGGATCAGTCAACTTCTGGCCTGGAAAAATCATGTTTAAGGAATTCACTATCCACTGCCCTTGAAGTCCTTTGGGATACAAATGTATTTGTTTTGTTGACTAAGAAATATATTTGTATTTGACTAGTGTAAGCAATGAGATTATGATATATGGGAGAAAACCTGCAAACTCCTTTCATATAGATTGTTGAACAGCTGTTATAGCAAGTGGCACTGCCAGTCTCTGTTAGCTCTCATTTCTGTGAAGACTCTTTACTTTGATAAATTCAAAGGTAAAGGTTTTGGTTTGTTTGTTTTGTGATTTATTTTTAATCAGTACAATGTTATGAACCAAAGGCTGGGCAGTCAAAATTATGCATATACCAGTGTAGTACTGTCCTAATTCCACAGACAGCTGATACAGCTTCTCTGTACATACTCTTGTCCTAAGCAAAAACCATGTTTCTTACTAGTCTCTTTGAAGCATACAGTCTTAACAGTAACTTGACACACAAATGAAGATGCTAAAAATCGAAAGCAGCAGCTCTTTCTGTGCTTTAGGAAGCCATTAGGTGCATAAAACCTGTCTCCTTGTTTTGTGCTTTTGTTTTGTGTGTGCATTAAACAGTACCAGTTAACTTAGTAAAAGATGTCACTTACTCCTTCAGATCTTGTCTAGCTTTTATCTCTTTAATTACTCTCAAGTGTGTGAGAGCTGTTAGGACAAGGATATGAGTTACTGCACTTATTTGACGTTTGCTTCTTAAAAACTTACTAAAAGCTGACAAAACAGAATGATGCTATAGCTTTTTGATGCTTTTTGCCACTTGCTACTACAGCTTCTTGTATTACTCTTCTGGGGGTTTCTGTATTCAACTAACTTTACATACTATTAGAAAAAGTGTGCTTTTTAATTTTGACATTTGAAAAGCTTTGCTTTCATTCATGTGTCTTAAAAAGTGAATTTGCTTCTGACTCACTCATCATTGTGGTTTTTATTTTAAAATTTGTCCACAAAGTGTTGCAGTGTTCTCCCACTGTCCCATTTGAAACAGCTATATGCATCCAGGGGATGGTTTTTCTCTGCTTATTGTAAAGCATACAGAGACATGTTTATAATTCTTATATCTGAGCCTTCGGAATGTCTTTTTTACTTGAAATGGGGACATAGCAGAGTGACAGACTATTATTTCTGTCCGAGTAATTAGTGCCAGCCAGATCAACAGCTGGTGTGTAGAATGCTCAATTGAGGAGCTGTGAGAAGTGGTCTCTCCTCTCAGAGCCTCTAACAGCAGCCTTGATTAGTTGTAAAGGCCTGCTTGGTATTTGGGAAGAGCTTTTCAGAATAATTGCAGGGTCAAGGTTTTTTACTTGATACTCTGTAATGTTTTTGGCCTGTTACATAGTGGAGTGCAGCTTCTCTTCCTCCTCTTTGTGTTCTTCTACTGCTCCAACAGCAGTAGATGCCTGTTCTGCAACTCAGAATAGTTTGTGCACATGTCTTGGGGTTGCTGAGCTGAAAGAAAGAGAATTTGGGTTTTTTCCATCCTAAAGAGGAAGTGGAGATGCTGAGGAGTATCAGAGAGTGTGAGAGAAAATAGACTGGTGGAGTTACATCCTTCAATCCCTGAGAGAAATGCAGTGGATGGAATCTTGGCAGGTGTCAGAGGAAATGTGACCCTCTCAACATCAGGCAGAAGCAGGGGGGACCTAAAAGGTGAGGGTGAATGGAAACAGGTTCCAGCCTAGGGAGATAGGACAATCTTTCAGGGCACTGGGACAGCAGATTGAAGGAACAGGAGTGTAGGTAGTGTTTTTGTCAATCCCTTTGGTAGCAGGGAGGAATGCTGAAAAGAATGGGAGAACCCACCTGATCAACATGTGGCTTAAAGGCTGGTGCCATCAGTAGAGTTTTGGCTTTTTTGATCATGGGGTGCTTTATATGGCACCACACCTGCTGGAGACAGATGGGGTTTGCCTGTCTAAAAGTTCATAAGTTGGCAGAGAGGATTGAGAAGGCTCAAAACTAGGTTTGAAGGACGAAGGGGATAAGACTAGTCTTGGCAGAGATCATTAGCCTGGGTGCGGCTTGCCAGTGTTGGGGGTGAAATTAGTAGCCCAGCTGAGGTGCATGTATATTATACTGACTCTGAAATGTCCAATCATGCTGGAAAACACAGTCTTAGAGAGATGAGCCAGGGTCTCCTAAGGTATTACAAGCCAAAAGGGAAAGCACCAGAGAATTATCTCGAAGGAATTAAGGGGTGTGTTCCTCTAGGAAGGTGACGCAGCTGACAGCTCAGCTGACATGCCTTTACATCAAAGCAACACAGCATGGGCAACAAACAGGAGGAATGGGAAGCCACTTTGCTGCTAGCAAGCTATGACCTTGTTGCCATTACTGAAACAAGGTGGGACAAATCCTATGACTGGACTGTGACCATCAATGTCTATGGCCTGTTCAGAAGAGGCAGAGGTGTTGACCTCTACATCAAGAGATGGATTGAGTGTGCAGAGTTGTCTCTGAAGAACAGCCATGAGCAGGTCGAAAGCCTGTTGGTAAAAATCAGACACCAAGGCAAAAAAGGGAAGCAAGTGGTTGGTGTCTACTACAGGCTCCGTGATCAAGGGGGAGCCTGTTGACAAAGTTTTATTGCTTCAGCTACAGGAATCATTGCACTCACGTGCTCTTCTTCTGGGGGGCTTCAACCACCCTGACGCCTGCTGAAAAAGTAGCACAGTGGCCTGGCTGACTAGGGACCTGATGGCTAAACTAAAGGGAAAGAACCAAATACACAGACCTTTGAAGCTAGGATGGTAACCTGGGAAGAGCAAGGCAAAACTGGACTTGAACCTTGCAAGGGATGCAAAGAATAACAGGAGGGGCTTTTACAGGTGAATTAACCACAGGAGGAAGGTCAAAGAGGGTGTAACCCCCTAAAAAACAGTGCTGGAAAACTGGTAACAGTGGATGAATAGAAGGCTGAGGTAATCAAAAACTTCTTTGCCTAAATCTTCAATGGCAGCATCTCTTCCCCCACCTCTCAAGTAGATGGACAG
Source organism: Grantiella picta (assembly GCA_013397955.1). Lineage (NCBI taxonomy): Eukaryota > Metazoa > Chordata > Aves > Passeriformes > Meliphagidae > Grantiella > Grantiella picta. Next base: position 15,024 of record VZRM01006487.1, read on the forward strand.
CTCTCCATCTACCTCTGCATTTATCTGTAGTCAGTATTTGCATCTTGCATATGCCCTAATTCTCATCCAATCCTTCAGTGCGCTTAAAGTAGGTGATATGACACAAGGTTACCCAGCTTTTCACGTTGGGTTCGGGATTTTGGGGTTTGGGGTTTTTAAAATGTATATTATTTTGTTTAGTTGTTTTGTTAGGTAGTTGAATTCAGTTTAGTGGCAATCAGTAAATGAAACTGACCACAAGAGCTGCAAAAAGCAAGCCCCATGTGTGCGGCTGGAAAGAGGAGTGGCAAAGAAAGATCTCCTGTTTGACAGGAGCTGTTAAGTGATCTCTGCATCTCGTGGAGCAGCAGCCTGAGGCTGCAGGTGCAGTTGGCTTTTTGCATACCTTCAGCCTGCTTCCTCCTTAGCTTTCTTGGGGTGACAAGGTTCAGTCGGACCTTAAGGTTGTCTGTTAGTTGTGTTCAGTTCCACTTCAGAGCACAGCATTCATGGAAATTGATGGAAGTTCTCAGACTTTATAATTTGAGAGAGAAGACAGGCTATATTTTGAGAAGGTTGTATTTTAAAAAAAATTACATTGGTGATACCACCTCTGGTTTTGTGTTGAAAACTTTTGGATTCCTGTGTTGTTCTTTGTTGTTGTTTTTATCTTTTTTAAGAAAGCAAAAATAAAACCATAAGGCCAAGCATTTACTGGAGCTCTTCCCATAGCATAAGAGACCTCAAAGAACTTAGTTTCTGAGCTTAACAAAAAATAGATCTGTAAGCATGAGGCCATCCTTGGGACAAGTCAGAGGACTGCGTTGTTGATAACAGCCTGTAGGGCAGAAATAGGTAAGCAAAATCGTTTTAAGTACAATGTTAGTGTCTGAGCTAGACTTGCTGGGACTGTTGTGTAAAAGTTTCTGATGGCTCTATTCTCAATTTATTTTGGAAGCCTTTGGGATTCACTCAATGTGGCTGTAAGCTTTTTTACAGCTTTTATTGTAATTAGAAGTGCTTCCTGACTGATGAGGATATTTAGGGTACATATTTATGTACATTTGAGGCTGCTGTCTTTTTTGATTGAGTTGCCTCCAATTCTTATTTTATGGGAAATAGCGAGCATGGTTTGACAAAATCTCTGTGAAGATCTTGAAGGATCTTTTAGCAAGTAATTCCAGTAGTACGCTTCATTTAAATGTCTTGCTTCAGCTTTCAGCTATGCTGGTTTATGTGCCTTATAATATAAAATAAAAGTTGTAATGAATGAACTCAGGGAATGATTAGGTTATTGAGAAGATCAGACCACTTGCACGAGAAGCAGTGTGTCTTAGCCTCTTAGTCCAGGCAATTGAGTGCTACTAGCCATGACTTGACTACAGGCTAAAAAAAAAAATTAATAGATTATTTATTTAATGCCAGAAGGAATGGTTGCATCACACTCTTTAATCTCCTGTCTATCGGTAATTGCATGGGTTTGTGCTTTTATTGAACCAGGTAATGTGTGTTTGACTTGAATCCTTTCCCAAAGGTTTTTGGTAATGATTTGAACGGCACAGAAGATGGCGTATGACTTGCTTTCTGGGATAGCCTAATCTGTTAGTCACTCTCCCTGCTGAAAAATAAAAGGTGTGGGGGGGAGAGAGGCAGCTGTATTGGGGATTTTGCTGCTTACTGAATTAAGCGTATAGGATTTATAATTGCCATTGTTAGAGAAGGAGATGTGATGCCCTGTAAATGACTGGGCTGCTCGATGGATGAGCAGGTAAAATCCGTGTTGGCAAGCTCCGCGGTGACTCGAACACTCAAGTGTTTTAGTGCGGGAGGGCGGCCGGGCGGCGTGCGCCGAAGCCTCTTTGTCCCCGGGCAGCGCGGCTGGCAGGAGCGCGCCGGTGGCCTTAGGCATTGATGCTTTCGCTGGTTTGCCATCAGAAATTAAAAGCGTGTTTTAATTTGAATTGAACTCACAAATAAATATATTTTGTAATCTGGAACAAAATTAATTCTACTAAGAAGTCTTCTTTTATCAGGTTACTTTTCTTGGATTAAAAAAGCCAGCCCTTAAATATACATCCTGCCATGCCATCAGCCACATATTATTTAGGATGAAGGGGTGACTGTGATGTTCCAAACACTGGAAAACTAAGTTACTAGTGACAGGCTTTTCTCACAGGATTCAGAGTCTGGTTCTGGGCCAGATCTTAATAAGCCTTGTTGGACTTGGACCTACATTATACTTATTATACTTGGGTGCTCTTTTTTCTTTGCACAGAGTCTATTTAGATTTTTCAGTTAATTAGCTTGGTCTCCACTGGCTGGGAAGATGTGTCTTCCAGCCCCAGAGCAGCCACCTTTGGAAACAAGATAGGCTACATTGGAGTGGCAGTGTGCTTGTGGCTGGCAAGTCCAAGCGGACTCAGGCTGCCACTGTGTGCAGACAGCTCTGGTGTCTCCATGGATACTGTAAGCATTGGTCATATTGTTGTCTTTAGGAGTATATAAAGATGTCAATAGTTTTGTTGTGTTTATTTTATTAAATGATTTTGATATTTTTTAATAACCTGCTGGAGCATCTTGGAGCTCTTTTCCTGTTGGAGAGAGCAACTACAGAGTCTAACTGCATTACTGATCCTTGATAATGTCAGAAGAATACTACCTAGGATATTTTAATGTTATGATGTCATTTTAATTCTTTGGTTTTTTCTGCCACTACCACCCTCTTTTCTATTCACTCCCCCCACCCGCACCCCTAGTGTGTGCAAGTTTTGGATAGTACTGTCTGCTTGAAGAAAGGCATGTTCAGGAAATCCTTTGACATTTCTTCCTTTTTGCCAGTGTTCAGTTTAGGTAGAAGAACACTTAGAATTTGTCTATCATGGATTTCTTGGTGTTTGTTTTTAACTTAAGTGTGACGCCACACTAATTGAAGCCCAAGACTTCATGTATTCTTTATCTTGCTTAATTCAAGTGGGAGTGCTTGGTGCCCAGAGAAGAGAATTATTATGTATTCTTTTCCCCCTGCTTTGAGCTTTTAGTGGTAGTATGTGACAATGTCCATTGACTACAGCAGTTCATTTTCATGAATCAGACAAGTCTTTTTTGGATGTTAAGCTAAAGAATAGGAACCATGGAGTTCTAGAAAGGGGTGAAAGTTAGTAGTTAAGAACCAGCTATAGTACAGTTACCCAGAATGAAGTTTTGATTAATTATACTTTTTAATATATAGTTAATTCTGCCTTTTATAACTAGCATTCAGGATGGCAAAGGAATAGGCTTGTTTTGTCAATTGTGTGCCTGCCAGATGGAGCCTTAATATGTGTCAGCAGATAAATGGGCCATTATTAAGATTAGATGCATAATGATCATTTCAGCCTTGTTTATTTAGGTCATCGACAGTAGTAGAAGATGATCTCTTACAAGTAAAAATACTTTGGGATCTGAAAATCTTTTGCTTTTCTTAGACTGCTATCAAAATAATATAGGTTTTGTTGTCTAGTTTTAAAGTAACACGTTAAATTAACTTTTTAGTTTATTTGAATGATAACTGAAAAAAAATTTCACAACCACGAGTAACTTGATTTGCTTTCCTGAGAAATGAAACTGATAGCTGTGTAAGCCGATGAATTTGTTCATTTATTAGGTGGTACTTACGAAATTAATATTTTACCTGGTATTTCAGTGCAAAGCTCTTAGTTATTTACTTAATTAGTACACAGTACAATGTTCAGTTATGTATGTATTCTTAAAATAACACCTGCTACAGCTTTAGACTCCTTGTACTATTGAAGGACTTTAGACATTAATAAATGTTTGTGGTTTATTTCAGGTTGCAGTGTAAGATTTTGGAAGTCATACCTCCGGCCCATCACAATGGAATGGCAAATGGCCACACTAGCAGTGCAGATGGGGACACAATTGTCATCAGCGACAGTGACGACTCAGAAACGCACAATAGCTCTGCACAAAATGGGTACATGATACTTTTACTGTATAAGTCATTCAGAGTGGGTGGAAATGAGACTAAAGCAGATGTGTCAAAGTCTGACCGAAACAAATTACTTGATCTGTATGGATTGTGAATATTCAGACAGCTGAAGGTGACAAGCTGAACGTTCACAGGTGCTGGTTATGCTAATGCACCAGAAAACTGTGCATTATGAGAAATGAAATACTTACAGAATAATCATTGTTAATCTGTTTGCAATGAGAGTGTTTTTGCTGAGAGATGGTGGAAGAACTGTGTGCACCTATTGGTAGTTCTCTGTGCTACAAAAGCTGTGCTGCTGTAACAGAAAGTGCAGCCATGTTCTGCATTTCTGCAGTCTGGTATCACTTCACTTCCATCATGGGGCTCAGAGTTGAGATTGCCATATGACAGGAGGACACGTACTGGAACTCTCTGAAAAGTCTTCCCAGAGACTTCACATATTTGTGTCCAGAAAACCAAGAACATACAAAGCTTTCTTCATTTTGCATGTGTCCATATAAATATATCATTGTATTTAAAGGATTTGATTATGATTTTAGGTGCAGTGAAACAGTGTCATGTCTTGAGGAACTTTGTATAGGCTGGAGTAGGTTAATAACATCGAATAGGAGAGCTTCTTGGCTGTAACGGTGGTGTTTTGTTTGGAGTATCCCTTTACTGACCAGTACTCGAGCCTATCCTAGCAGTATAATGAGAAGAAAGATTTCTATGCTTCATAGGCATGATGATGAAAGAGAAGGGTTTGCAGTGGGCCCTGATCTAGGATCTATTGATATACAGGCTTTGCAGGAACTGTTACTGACTTCAAGATGTCACATGGATGCAGCAGTTAATCTTGTTGATTGCTTCATTATGAAGTCATGTCCTGACATGCCTAAAATAACTAGGGTGGAGTTCCTTACTTGGTTAAGAAAATAACATGGGATATATTATTTTATTCTCATATCTATGGGAAATTTTAAAAGTTCTTTGCTATCTCTTGAAGACAGTGTCCAAGTTGTTCAAGAAGATGTCCTACATATTTGAGAAAGTAAATGCATTTGCAGTATTCCAGAAGGCATATGGCATTTGAAAGGAGGTTATTCTTGGAATTATGCAAGCGTGCACAGAGCTGACTGTAGGATTGATCCCATTATAGTGCTGTCACTTCCATGCGTGTAGAGCTGGTAGTAAGACTAAGTCTTGCACTCCCAGTCAGTGTGTGTCTCTCCCCAGCTGATTAGTTATTTTGGCAGTGCAGAGAAGGGAGGGAAAATAATTTCTTTCTCCAAAAAGGGGAAGTCAGGTGAGAATATACAGACTTGTGATGCAGTGTTTTGTGACATATCTGACTAACATTTATATGCTGCAAGTTAAATTGCAAACCTCTTATGGCTTCAAAATGCTGGAAGTTTTTAGCAAGTCTGTTTATAACAAATATGAGAGTGTAATAACAGTTATTTTCTAGATATATTCTGGGTATATGCAAACTTGGAAAGTATTGATTGCTGTATGTGTGAAACCTATCTGAAAGTAAAGCATTGTTGTGAACTTTTGTATGCCAGTATATAAGATTCTTTATACCATTGTTCATAACCATTGAGAAATCCCACTGAACTGAATGGCATTGTTTTGCAGCCCTAACAGTCTCTTTCAGAGACTGTATTTTGCTGTCTATGGAACGACTTGCTTGTGGAGAGTACAGATGTTAGTCACCTTGGGACCAATGTCAAGTTGATATGTGCAGAGTGACAGCTCTGCCTTAGCCTGCTCACAAATCTCCAGGTTTTGAGACCCAGCCTTTGTGCAAAGCTGTAGTGCTGTTAAACAATGGTACAGCAGATGCTCAGGGTGTTTGTGAGGGAGGGGGAGGGGAGCACAGCACAGATTGATGGGCCATCTGCAAATATTTTTCCTAAAGAATATGTAAGGCTAGAGAATCTTAACTGAAAATAGATGTCATTAGAGATCTCAGCCTTTCTGTGACCCTACTCCAGTCTGTGTAGGGCAGAAATAGCCATGCAGTCTATACAAATGTTCTGCTGACATTTTTTATTGTGCTCTGCAGTAAAAGTTGGGGTGGTACTGGGAGGAAGAGGCTATGACGCTCTCACTGTCCCTCAGTAAAACAGGCTGCCTTCTAAGGCCTGGGTTACAAAGCAAAAGGTAGCAATCTTTTGAGTTCTTAAAATATTTGCACTGTGTCCTGGGACCCTTTGGTACCACAGGATAGTGGTCACATAGAATAGCAGTGTTCATACCTTAAACTGCTAGACTTTTAAGGGTAAGATTGAACTCTTGCTTTGGATTTAGCACTTGGCAGCAGCCTGGAGGTTGAAGAGTATTTGCTGCTAAACTCATACAATTCAGCTGCAGCTTAATTGTTCATGGCATTCCTTTTGCCAGGGCTATGAGTAATGTGAATCATCAAGCATCATCAGACATACTAGAAAAAAAAAATATTGGTTTGCTGGCTGGTTCATGGCAGTAAATTTTGGTGTTTGTTCAATTTGAAGTGACTAATTTTGGGGAAGGGCTAATTGTTTCTGCAGATTTTGGGATATAAGAGGTAACCGTTTTTGGAAATAGTATTAGTGGAACCTTACCATCCAGGCTTTTTACCATCTCCAAATGAGTTTTCTGACTTTATTTGGAGAAGAAATTATGAGCTGATTATGTCAAAATGTGGGCATAGCTTGTCATTAAAGCTGTATAATGTCTTCAGTACAACACATTTATCTTTAATTCTTATCTTTCCTTTCTTCCTCTCTCATTCCTCCATTGCTCGAATCCAAGAATAATGATGATGGGTAGTAGTCCACTTTATATTATAAGGAAAGACCAAAGTACTTGGATCAAAGGCACCTTAAAATCTTCATCAAAAGGTTAAAAGTCAGGATTTTGTTGCCGTGCTGTTGTCTTGTCTCTAGAATGTTGTTAACAGTCTTCAGGTTGCTCTATTTTGTTGTTGAAGTTTTAGTTAAGTTTCAAAAAATATTTGCAATTCCAAATGGGCAGTTGTTATTATTGCTCAGTACAGAGTTGCTTGTTGGTGGCAAGCTTCAAAGATGTGCAGAGGCCAGCTTTGTTATGGGGATCAGTTTACTGACAGGTTACCTCTGTGTAAGGCTTGCACTGGAGCATGAAGAGACCCTACATGATTGTGTTATTTAGCTAGCACTCTTCAAGGGAGCTTTTTCCATTCCCAGACTTAGTGAAAGAGAAGAAGAAAAGCTACTGTGTTTTTCTGAAAAAGTGGGACAGCAGTTGTTTTAGCACTTCAGGACAGCATTCCTGATCCTCTAACTCTCAGTGTTTCAATGTGCAATTTTTCTACTTCTGTTTATACAGTAAGGCAAGGTAGCTCTAGCAAGACTGAGACCAGATAGGGTAGATAGTTGTGTCTTGGTTGAGGTAATTGAGAAGGACAAGGTTGAGGGAGCTGCATCTGTTTAGCCTGGAGAAAAGGAGGCTGAGGGGGAACCTTATCATTCTCTACAACCACCTGAAAGAGGGTATAGTGAGGTGGGGGTTGGCCTCTTCTCCCAAGTAAAAAGTGACAGGATGAAAGGAAATGGCCTCAAATTGTGCTGGGGAGGTTTAGATTGGATATTGGGAAAAATTTCTCCACTGAAAAGTCAAGCATTGGAATAGACTGCCCGGAGAAGTAATGAAATTGCCATCCCTGGAAGTGTTTAGGTGGCCATGTGAATGTGGCACTTGGAAATGCGGTTTAATGATGAGCAGGGTGGTGCCAGGTTGGTAGGTGGACTCAATCTTAGAGGTAATTTCCAAAATTCTATGGTTCTAAGGTCTCAGAAGTTACTTGGTGCAGCTCCCATAGTACCATGCAGTCAGAATATAGCATAGCAGTACTGTAAGAAGAAATTTATGTTCAGTTCATGTGGTCACCATGCCAAGGTAATTGAAGGCCTGATGAAGATTATTACCTGTCAGTGGTTCAGCATAACCTGATTAAAAAATGCAAGATTCTGACACAAGTACTAGACACATTTGCTCGAGTGCAATAGAAACTAGTGTAATATGGGTGAGTCAGTGGCAGTTTTTACCTACTAAATTACAAAATACTCTGTAGTTTTTCCTTTTGATTTGGTTGCCTGTCAGAGCTGTGCTGTGAAGATTTTCTGTAAGGGATCTCTGTTGTGAAATGGGTATAACTCTAATGTGTTTTATATAATGCATTATAAAGTAAAATAAAACAAAAAATAATACTATTTTTATGCCAAAGATGCTAGATAATCTGTATAGTTTTTAAAGCCATCTGTGTATACATGTGTGTATTGAATGACCGTTTTTTCCTCTTTTGCACTAAGCAAAACTTGTGCTATAAATTTGGAGGAGGATTTCAGGAATAAGTTTACTTCTTGGGATAATAACTAAAAACTCAGAAACTAAGCAGAAAAAATGTAGTGTATTTTGAAATTAGGTTTGGGCTATTATATATGATCCTCTGAAGTTGAGAAAGATTTACTCAGACTAAAACGTAAAGATTATTGATAAGGAGTTGAACATTTGATTATTCTTCGGGCCCTGAATTTGATTGCAGACAAATTTAATTATTGAAGCTTAAAATCTATTCAAAATGTATATATAAGCTGATATATTTTTGGTTTAATATTGGTACTCTAATGCCTTTTATTTTGTATCTGAACTTTATCTATTTGGGCCATTCTTCAGCTTATTAGACTGTTACCTAGAAACACAGTGGTGTATGGTGAGGTGCAAGTTTGTCTTTCATACTGTCCAGAAATTCCTAGGAAATTTCATTACTTTAACTTTCCTGTCTTGAGACTGAAGATGGTCATGGAAGACCAAGTCATGGTATGACCAGAATATGAAGGCTCTTTTAACAAACTTAGGTAGGGATGTTAAAATCTTGCCAGTGGGTGTACTGGATTGCAGCTGATCTCTGTTTTGCTAGAATGAATAGCTGGGTGAGGTTTTATATTTTATATTTCTTAAATTTGGTTTTATCTGAGTGACTCAACTTGAGACTTCGGCTTGGATTGCATCATGCGAGACAGGTGTGCTTATCACAGCACTTGCCTGTAGGTCTAGTAGATGTGTTGCTATTTCCAAGTCTGTCTTCTTTTTTTTGTCAGTCCCTTCATTTATTATTGACCAAGCTGATAATTTAATCATTATGAACTATTTTTCTTGAGAAATTTGCAAATTCTTCTCATCTGGAATGACAGTAATGTTGAATAAGTACTGTTTTCCATTTCATTTGTATGAATTTATGTATTTATTATTAGATGTTGGAATGTTAACATTTCTTGTATTTCTCTTTCACAGAATTAGTGGGGAAAAACAAGAATTGTAACAATTTCTGTTTTCAGCAACTTTGCAAAGTACAGTTCTCAACTTCCTGTGCATGTTGTTCACAAGGCTAAAGAATAGCAAATGATGTATTGGTTTATTTTTTCACAAACACCACTTTAAAGCATTTCGTAAATGCTGGAAGGACTGACAGTGAGGAAATGCATAATTTTGAATCTCCTAGTTCATCCACATAACTGCTTCAACTTTCGTTATTGGTGAATTAAGATGATGGCTGAATTCTTCCTGATAAATCAGTAGAACTCTTTATTACAAATTGTCACCTTAGGAGAAGTTAGTTTTGTTGTTTAATAGCAAAATGCAACTATTTAAATAAAGTCTTATTAATTTAGCTCTGTTCATGAAGTCTGTCCATAAATACACCACTCTTTTAAAATTATATTGTCTATGGCAAAACCCCTCTCTTTCTTATAAAGGAGTGAATTTTGTTTTGCAGCACATCACTGGGTGATATTCACCTAGAAAGAGGTGTAACAAAACAGTTAATGTTATGTTAAAACTGAAGAGGTATTTTCCGTGAGGGGGGAAAATCTAGTTCTCTGTAACAATACCTGTAAAAGAGAAGTGCACTTTGGCTAATAAAGCATGTAACCTAATAAGAATTTAAAGTGTAGATGTGTTGCCTCGTGATTTCTGTTATTTTATGTTGTTGGTACAGAGTTTGGTTTGGTTTTTTTCCTTAAGTCATATTTTAAAAAAAAATTACATGTTTTTTATTTGTTTTGCAATTCGATTGGTAGCTCAAGGGCTATTATTTTTATTCATGTTATTTAATGCTGGTTTTTGGACTCCTTCCTCATCATCTTTTTCTCCTTTTTCCTGCCTTCCTGTTGCCATCATGATTACAGAGAGTATTAAGGAGACAATTTTCTGAAGCACAGGGATGTATCATTGCTTGTCTCTCTCTCTGCATTCTTCCTACCCGTCTTATCTCCCACTTCCTTGCTAAGAAAAAATCCCTGATTGTTCTTTCAGTTCCTTGCAGGAACTGGTTTTTGATGCGTGTTTAAATATAGTATTAGAAAAGTTGGCACAAATTAATAGGTCCTCTTTGGTACCAGTGGAAGTTACAGCCTGTATTAAATACAGCTAGGTGTTTTCGAGAGGTCCATTGTGTGGACATATAAATGTATTAAAAGTGTACAACATGAGGCTAATGATTCGTGAAAGTAAACTTTTTAATTTTTTTCCCCTAGGGAGAAGAAAACCATAATTGATCCTTCTTTGTTCAAATACAAAGTCCAACCTACTAAAAAACACTTATATGAGCCTGTCATTGTTAAAGCATCTCAACTAAGGTAAAAATCAGTATGTGGAAGTTAAAATTGTACTTTATAACTGAGTTGTGCAAGATGTTTTTGATATAAAATGGCATTTTAAAACAATGTTAGAGCTGTTAATTAAAAGCACAGGAACAAAATAGGCCTTCTGTATAAAGGATTCCAAGCTTTGCTAGCATTAACACAGGTACCAACTCCTTGCAAGTTTCCGCTTTTGTTAGTGCACAGATGAGACCTGCTGTTACTGTCTGCAAAAATTGGATTTGTTACCCAGTGTGCACCAAGCCAGTCATTACACACTCAAGAAGACATTGATGATTTATTTCAGAGATGCACAAGCCTAGGTGATCAGTGGTATTCTGTAAATTAAGCACGTTTTAGTAAGCAAAAGAATTAGTGTTCGTTGGCTACAAATTACATAGTTCTCTTACTAATTAATATTCTCTTTGCTGTTGGTTAATGATTCCGGTTAATTGATTAATTACTGCATCTTATGCTAATTAATCCACATGCTCAGTCTTTCTCTTCTGAGTCTGGGTTTCTTGGGTTGGTGGTACTGAGTCAGTGGCCACAGATCTCCCCCTGTAGAATTACCTTTTACCCTGTTGGATCCTATTCAGCCCAGTTGTTCAGTTGGGTTTCCTTATTTTGGGAGTTCTGCTAGATGTGTTTGTGACCCCTAAATTCTGCATTCTTTGTGTCCACTGTCAATGGGCTTTCTTAATCCCACGTTTTGTTAACCTCCCCCGGGTCTGAGACCATTGAAGCATGTGCAGCCCTAAACCCTAACAAGGCAATTCTACCAACAAATAACTTACTTTTGTCATGCCTAGACATTGCTTACAGCAGCTAACAACCAAGCTCTCTGTTTCATGGATTGAATTTCCCTTCTTGTTGATAGGCTTGAAAGCATACAAAGATCAAACATCAAACATCCTTTCTTAAGAATATTTATATATATTCCACATTTTTCAACACTGTGACTTCTGATACCTTGGCTACTGTTGTGATTGATGGAGTAGGTGAAAAAAAGTTTGAGACCTCTATTCTAAAATAATAATAATAATTATAAACAACTATTGGCATTGTGAGCACTCTGATGGCATTGCTGGTTTGAAATATTGGAGCAGACATTGGCAATCAGATTGATTTAAAATAGAAAGGTGTAGAGGTTGTGCTTCTTAAATAACAAATTTGTCTCAAATTTAGTTTAAATATGTTTAGAGTAGATTGTGCACTGAAACTTTATATAAACTGGATGCTGTAAACACGCTTCAGTTTTTGTGATTTCAGGTCGTTTAGTTCCAGCACAAATCAGGATTTGTTTTTTCATTTACTACTCCTGTGTAGTTAAGGTTTTTTCCTTCCCATGAAGTAGTGCAGGTTCCCAGGAATGGCAGGAGCCAGTAGAGCACACGCTGTCCTGTAGAAAGGAGTGGCATGCTTTAACTGAGAAATGTGTGAATTCACCTTCTCACTTGTCGGCTTGCCTCCCCACTTGAGATATGTGAATGCTGTTTTCCTGCTGTCCCTGTTTGCTTCATCTTCCCTCACTTCTGAAACAATCAGACTTGAGTTTTATTTGAGAATTTTAAGAAGTATTTGGAGGATCTACCATGGATGAAAGGGCTGTGGAGTTTGTATGTGTTTATAAAAGAGAACAGCAGAATCTTCAAAATAAAAATTGCAGATGCATGAACCAACTGTTTAAGTACTACTAGGGTTTTGTTTTATTTGTAACGAAAATTTTAATTCCGTTGGGGTTTCAAAGAATGATTGTTAATTACAATAGTAAGGGTGTTATTTATAATTCAGAAAATAATAAACAGATCAATCATGGTCTAACATGTATTCTTACACATATTTTTGTCTGTACTAAAACAGTAATTAAAGATACTAGTTGATAATACTGCCTTTCTTTCCTAATACAGCCGGAGGAAACATCTCTTCTCTCGTGATAGACTTAAACTTTTTCTGAAACAGCACTGTGAACCACATGATGGAGTAATTAAAGCTAAGGTAAGTAAGAAGAAATAATTAATGGGATAGAATATTGACACTGAGTAATTTTTTGCTCTTCTCTACTAGCTGCTCAGAGCACCTTTTTAAAACTACACCATATTTCGCTTTTTGTACGTGTAATATACTTTTCCAAAAAAAAGATGAATACTTAAACTTTTTATTCAAAAACAGGTTAACTCCTGCTTGTACACAAGATGGTAATTTTTCTGTACATGAAGCATAATTCTTTAATTTCTTCTTTGGCTACTAGTTTAGAAAAAATCCCAAAATAAAAAAGAGCATTTACTTTAAAAAAATCTTGTTTGTTAAAACACAATATACTTTTGCGTAGTCTAGTACGTGAGCTGTTTTCGTTCCTTAAAGTATGCAGCTAGTATTTCTAGTCAAATAAAAATTAACTGTTTCTGTTTTGGAACAGTAAGCCAATATTATTCTGTTCTAATACTTTTAGCTGGAAAATGTTTATGATAGATTGAATTCAAACTCCAGATCTTCAGTGAGACAGAAGTACCAAAGAGTTTAGGTGGTTGGAATGGGATTTTGATAAGGCTGTGGATGTTGAATATGCGTGTTTTTGTAATCTTAGCTATGTGGTGATACTTAGTACAAACACAGGCTAAAGTTCACGTCTTAGTGGGCACCAGATGACTGAGAATTTGAGCAGCTTTTCCCACAAGGTAGCCTTGCTTGCTGTGCCACATGAGATCCTGGATTCTTTCCCTGTGTATTGCCGCCTTGACCCTGAAATCCTTCTCTCTTCTTGTTTTTAGAAAGTTGCTGGGTTTTTTTATTCTCTCTGGTATTTTCTCATACAGCTATGTAACTGCTCATTCTGCTCAGGAAGGCTTGGAGAGATAAGAGTCAGTGAGAGTCTTGCCTCTGAAAGTTGTGGAAAATCACAAAGGCAATGAATTTCTAAATAAGTGTGTAACTTTAGAGTCTGTCTCTTCTAAATAAATGGAAACAGAAGAAAATAGAGCTGAAAGGGATAAACTACCCCATTCCCTGGGCTTGTTAGTGATCATGTTGATCCAGCTCACTGTACCAAATCAAGGATTAGTGATCTAATAGTGATGCTTGCTGGAGCCTCAGGAAAATCGTTGTATTCTCTATATCTGTATTTGTCATCTTGTTTTTATTTGGGCTTTCTGTGGAGTGTCTTTTTGTCCTCTTGCTGATTGCCTTGCATTTCAGTTACGTGAACATGTCCTATTTGGAATGTCTCCTTTGTATCATCATCTGCATTGTCCAGTAAGGGCAGACTTCCTGAAGTCATCACGTTGAGAAAGTAGACTTGAAGAGAAACTTTGACATTTGAAATTTGGAACAATCTTCCTCCATAAATAAATATCTACATAATAGAGAATTATATAATTCTTCGATAAGTTTCTGCTTTTATCGGTCAGAAATCATTCTTGACACACTTCAGTAACTCTCTAGGAAGACTCTGCCCAGCTATGTTTGCTAAAAGGCATATAAGGAAATAACATCTTACCAAATTAAGCCAAATTCTAATTTCAGATATGTGCTGCATATGTTGTTGTCCACTTGGTAGATTAACTCTTCACTTACACTATTTCAGAGCTTTAGTTGTTATCCTCAGTTAACCAGTTCATGGATATGGTTACTTTTATATTGTCTTGTTTTGTGAATTAATAATTGATTTATTAACTTCTGTTTATAAAAAGATAAGAATTTTACAATGAATATCTATTTTAATCTTTCTTACTAAGGCAACATCAATTGAAAAGTATAATCTAGCAGAGCAAAACTTCTCCTATTTTTTTCCTGATGAACCACCCACATTTATCTTCAGTCCTGCAAGTAGACGGCGAGGGCGACCTCCAAAGAGGGCATCAGCAAGTCTTGTAAGTAATAACATTTTTAATCTCGGATGAAGGCACACCAGCACAGTATATTAAGTTCATCCATTTGTCTGAATTTTCAGATCATTTGGAATGTAAGGGTGACATTGTGCTTTTTTATTTTGAGGGCAATTGGGATATATTCCATTTGAGGGCAGTTGGGATATATTCCACAATTGCTGCTAAAGTGATTGCTTTATAGTTAAGCTGGTAGAAGGGATCATACTTGATATATTATCTTCTTATTTTTATCATTATTTCTGTGATCCCATAAAGAAACTAGCTTTTCAGTGTGTTGTGATGACACACAGAGTACTTGTCCGTTCTGGGATTAATAAGTAATTCGCTAAAAATCTTTAATTTTAACTCCTAGATACAATTATGTCACTTGCCCTCAAATACAGGTATGTCACTTGCCTTTATTTAAACACCGAGAATCGTAACTACAAAACTACTTTATTGTGTTCTAGAGAACGGTTGAAAAATTGGGAGTATCTTTTGCTGGTCATTTCACTGTAGTTATTATGTTCTTTTTTTTCTTCTCCACTTCCAAATTCTCTAACAGGAGGATGATATTACTGTTAAACCAAACACCTCAGGAAGCAGAAGTAAAGTATCAAGGGAAAGGGCAAGGTTCCAGAAGCAAAAAGAAGATGTGCGGGCCATAGGTAAGTTGAAGTTTAGTCATATGACCAGTAGAACCAGTTTTTGCAGGTTTGAGAGCAGGCCATAATTGGAGTATTTTTGAGGTTGTACCTTTCAAAGGGAAAATGTAACAAGAGTGTGCTGCCACACTACTATGGCCAACTGCTGCCTTCAGTGGTTAGAATGGCTGTTTCCTGACTTTTTTTTCCTTTTTAGTGAACTAAACTGGGAAAATGTAGGAAACTTGTGGTCCAACTGTGTTGATTTCCCTCTCAGATAAATAAAGAGCTAAATAATTTTTTGTAGAAGCTTAAATGATGAAGTCATGTGAATTTTACCAGCTGAAAGTATGTCAAACCATGAACATGTAACACACACCAGTTAGTTATTGCATTTATGCATTTTCCTCATACAACAATCTAATAATTTAAAAGAACTGAAATACATTCTGAATTTTTCTGATTTAAAAGAGAACAAATCATTTAAGAGATTTTTAGTTTGGGCTGATTTAATTACTCTGGCTTAGTTTTGACCTGTTCCTGATCAATTTAACCTTGATTTCAAATGAATTAAGGGAGCCCATATGCCTTTAGTATGGGTTTAACTTAAGTAAACTGATAGGCCTTCTTGAGGGGACAAAGCTCAGACAAGGAGATATTCTTCTGGATTGTAAGCACTTGGGTCCTTCCTAAGGAAAGGCTTTCACCTGTGGAAATATTTCAGTGGACTTCTGGTTCCAGCCTCTTGTTTCCTTGAACGTAGAATGTTTTAAGATGGCAAGGACATTTAGAAATTACCTAGTCCAACAAATGTTTAAATAACTGCAAATTTGTCTGATGCTGCTTTAGGCCTCTCCTTTATAGGAGACAGGGACACTAGAATTTAATGTTTTCCAATGAACTTGGGTGTCCACATTTTTGCACAACAAGCATCTGTCTATTCATGTGATGGGAATGATAGCATAGAACAAGGTAACAGCTGATTGACATCAAAGCTACTTCCTCTCTTGTGTGGAGAGAAACGATGGCTTCTAGGAGGCTAGTTAAGACACATTTTCACAGTGTGAAAATGTAGCAAAACACCTAGTACCTTGAAAAATTAACCTTCTCAGTATGTTGAAGACCCTGGGAGATCAGCTTCACTGCATTTGTTTGCTGGGTAGGGACGTTGCTGGTATGTGCAGTATCTGTCTGTGGAAGGAACCTAGCCCTTTTTCGGAATGTTATAGGAAAATATAATTAAAATCTTTCTTTTTAGTACTATCCACTTGGTAAGAGTAAGGATCTTTTTCCATTTCATTCACTTAGAATTCTAGCTTTTCTGTTTATTCAATTAAAACAGTAAGACCCCCTTTTATTTGTTAGCCTGTGTGGATTGACAGGCAATGTCTGTCCACAGAAAGCGGAAATTTGTATCCTGCTGTTCTTCTACATATGTCTGCAAAGAAATCTGCATCTACTCAGGCAGCTGCCTTTAGCGTCATTTAAAGTTGAATGTAAACTGTGTAACTGAAGTAAAATTTGAACAAAACACTGAAATACTGCATAGGTTTCAAATGTATTGACTTTTCAGTAATTCAGTAATAACTGAATATTTGAAGATCCTTTATTTAAAGGTTTTTACTATCACGGGTATTTCATGGTTAGGTTGCCACACCTGGTTGTGACATGCTTATAATAACCAGTCATTACTAACTATGTTACTGTAATTATGTGTGGTTGGAATCAGTTCTCATATTTAAATGTCAATTGATAGAAACCAATAAACAAGTAATAACCTACTGTATCCTCATAAAACCAGATAAATTTAACTTTATTACTGTGATGACAACCTCGTAAAACGTGCCTAATACTTAGGCTTGAAACTCTGATTCTATAGAGAACTTTCTAGTATTTGAATTTCTGGTTGGGGTGGAAACAATTCAGTCTTCGTAACAATATCTTTTTCATATGGTGATTATAGAAAACTCAGTCTATTTGTCAGTTTAAACTAACATTTTACAGAAGAAAAAATAACTTAGGTTTGTTTTTTTCCTTTTTTAGCTTTTGAAAAAGCTAAATTAAAACAAGAGAAGGCAAATGCTATAGAAGCTAGGAAAAAGGAGAAAGAAGATAAGGAGAAAAAGAGAGAAGAATTAAAGAAAATTGTGGAAGAAGAAAGAATGAAAAAGAAAGAAGAGAAAGAGAGACTCAAAATAGAAAAAGAAAAAGTAATGCATTTGAGCTATATGTGTTTCATATAGGAACAGTGTAATGGCTTTCTAGTTTCCTTGTTTCTTAGTTGCTGTTTCAAGTTATTTTCCATTAATCATTTTAAGTTCCTAGAAATGCACTTTAGAAGAGTAGGCAGTTACAATATTTGATTATGGGTTTGTATTTCTGGATAACATTCTCTATAATTTTAGTTTACAGAAAGTTAATTTTGAATTTGAACTTTTGAAGTAATATGGTGGGCTTGGGTTTTTTTTTTTTTGCCAATAATGCATAAAACTGTTTGATTTGATGGTTGTCTTCTAAGTGAAGAATCTGTACGGCATCAGATTGACATCATGTCTAATGGCTGTGGGAATTTTTGTGGATTTTCTTTGGATGTAAATTGCTAAATAACTTTTTGTCAACTTGAATGAAGAAATTATGTATTCCACTCTATTTTAGCACAGCCACATTCATTGTCTTATTTTGATACTATCTAATTTTTTGACATTTTTTTCTTCAGCCACTTCCATTAAAAAGAACACAAAGCCCATAACACTCCCCAACAAAAGCAACAACTAATCCACAAAGTATCACCATACTTAAATATTTTTTGCCAGTATCATTTTATACAAGATAAAAATTAATAGTTTACTCCATTCTAATTAAATGTGATGCTTTAGTTTTCAGTGTGATTGAATTATAAGTAGTGTAGTTTTAGAAATTGCAATAGGGCCATATAACAATATTTTATACACAGCTGTGACATTTTTTCAGGAAAGAGAGAAGCTGCGTGAGGAAAAAAGAAAATATGTGGAATACCTGAAACAGTGGAGTAAGCCTAGAGAAGATATGGAGTGTGATGACCTTAAGGTATGATTGAATTTGGAATAGCTTAAGACTGTAGTTTGCGGAGTCCCCAGACTGATTAGATTCCCTAATGCAGAGGCAAATGTAGATCTGATAGGAATGCTAGGGGCTGTGAGTCTCCTGCAGTGTGTAATACATATTTCCCAGTGGCAAAGTTAATAGGGTCATCTGCATCTGCATTTTCAGCCTCCAGAAAAGCCTTACAAGCTGTATTTAAGTCTACACATGGAGCATGCTCAAAATGCTGACATTAGTGAGTGGAGGGTATTGAGCATACCTGATTTTTCTGTTAAATATACAAGATGAGCTCACTTAGAACAAATGTGAGTTACTTAAAAGCTTTCAGTAATGAAAAAACAAAACTTCTGGCTACCAAAGTTAGAAAGGACATTGGCTTTTTACTCGCTGTGGCATTCTTTCGATTTAAACTGTAGCAACATACTATATATACTATAATATACTATGTAGATCATGTTTAATGAGTGTCTTTCATGATGATACTGAAAACTTGTAGAAAGTAACAAGAATTTTCTTCTCAAAGAATAGTTTTCACTCAAAGAATAGTGAAAGGTTTCACAGAAGAATATAGTGTGGCTGTACGTAACAGAAGATTTCTAGTGTTATACATTTATGTACACTTTATTGTGATTCATTTTGGCAGGGGATAGTGAAAGGAGGAAAATCTTCAGAGACACAAGGATGAGAGTGTGAGATACACAGAGAAATGTAACAGAAGTGCAAGGAGGGCAAGTGGAAAAAGAGGAGAATGTTAAATGAATTAAAGTGGAAGCATTGTTTGGGAGGAGTATGAGAGCCGAATGTATTTGCAAGGAGAGCTGCATGGCCATTGAAGATGAGAGTGAAAACTCTTAGCTATGTAGAAAGGGAAAGGAAATTGAAGAAAGGACAAAAGACCATTTCTGAAAGGAGATCCAGTTGTGAAAACAGTGCTGCTGTGTTTCTACTGGAAAGAAAAAAGGAGGGACGGGAAAGCAGAGTTATCACTACAGTGAGACTCTGCTGCTCTACTCTGCCCACTCTGCAGTGGTGCAGCCTCACTTGGAGCACTGTGTTAATTTTGGGGCACTGCAATATAAGAAAGATATTAAGCTGTTAGAGAGTGTCCAAAGGAGGGAAAAAAGGGTGGTGTAGAGGGGAAGCTATATAAGGAGTGGCTGAGGTCACATGGCCTGTTCAGCCTGGAGGAGACTGAGAGGACACCCTCATCACAGTCTGCTAATTCCTGGTGAGGGGAAGAGGAGGGACAGGCACTTATCTTCTTTCTGTGTTTACGAGTGACACGACCCTGGAGGATGGCCTGAAGTTGTGTCAGAGGAGGTTTAGGTTGGATATTAGGAAGAAGCTCTTCACCCAGAGGGTGGTTGGGCACTGAACAGACTCCCCAGGGAAGTGATCGCACCACCAAGCCTGACAGAACTCAAGAAGCATTTGGTTAACACTTTGAGGTATATGGTGTGACTCTTGGGGCGGTGCTGTGCAGAGCCAGGAGTTGGGACTTCGTTGATGTTTGTGGGTCCCTTCCAACTCAAAATAACCTGTGATTTTGTGATTCTGTGAATTGACAAGAGTATAAATAAGGATGAATTTAGGTGAGGACTGTGTTTGTAAAAATTCCCTTCTCTGGAAATTTATGAAATACCTTGCTATGTTCTTCTGAAGCATGGTATTCGACTTCATTCTTTTTAATATTTGTTAACTACCAAATTTGTGGAAACATCCTTTCAAGAAATTCTGAAAATTGTTCAACTGTGTCTGCTAAGAAACAGTAAATGAAGACAAATCTTGAAGAGTTACATGAAGACAGTAATTTCAGTGTCAAACTTGATGTTAGGCGCTGTCTTCTATGATTTGAAGGTGGTGTCTCTGTTAAATGGTCTTGTTACATGGTTACATCAGCTCCCTTTAATATGTCTTCAGCTACCATAAGTTCCTTACAAATACAAAGCACTCAGTACCAGAACACACTGGTGTTAGATATGATCTTGCATATCATAGTATTAAAGGGGTGTGTTTTATGTGAACAAGTTGAGTTTTTGTTTGCTTGTCTTTGCAAGCAATCGTAAGTAACTTTTAAGAGTGTGCTTATTTTTGCTTGTCTGGACAGTTCAGGAGAGTGAAATTCAAAACTCTTGTGAAATAATATAAGTGTAAAGGAAAACTCTTGACAGCCAACGTTTTTAACTTGTAGTGAGATTAATTTAATTTAATGAAGATACAAACTTAATGAACACGAATAAACTTCTTTCTCAAAAGTTTTACACTCAAGTTCCATGCTCTTCAGTTTCCATGGCGCTGCCATGATAAAACTCATTATGTGTCGTGTGGGACTCTTTTTAGGAAAATGTAAAGAAACTCAATAAATACATTCCTTAGAATAATAGACTATGTGGTTTTAATCACCTGTGTACTCTGCAGAAAGCAAATACAATATTAAGTTGTCCCATTTGTTTGCAGGAGCTTCCCATTCCAATGCCAGTGAAGACGAGACTTCCTCCTGAGATCTTTGGTGATGCTCTGATGGTTTTGGAGTTTTTACATGCTTTTGGGGAACTTTTTGATCTTCAAGATGAATTTCCTGAAGGAGTGACTTTAGGCAAGTTGTCATTTATGTGGCAAGGTACCCCTAGTTTGGTGGTGTCCCTTCTTCTACCAAACAACTAAACATCTTAAGTGCGCTCAAGTAACCACTGTTACAGAATTTTCTGTGTGGCTTTAATCTTTCAGTACTAACATATGTGTATCAATCCAGTTTTCAGTTCACAGTCAACTCCGCAGTGTTTGTAAAATCAAAATTAATTTTGATGTACAAGTTGTTATTCTACTTATCAAAATATCTACTTGTACTTTTTTCTTGCAATTATATATTAAGAAAACAGTGTTTTGTCAGCTTTCTGACATAATCACCTTAGGAATATATGCAGTAAATTATGGAAAAGTAACTTAATTATCATACCTGAAGGAAAAAGATTGTTTTCATTCTTCAGTACATAATTTGTTTTCCAACTTTGCGGCAAAAGTGACGCTTCTTAAACTTTATTCACAGAGGTTTTAGAGGAAGCTCTTGTAGGAAATGACACTGAAGGCCCACTATGTGAATTGCTGTTTTTCTTCCTGACTGCCATCTTTCAGGCAATGGCCGAAGAGGAAGAGGAAGTGGCCAAAGATCAAATAGCTGATGCTGAGACCAAAGGTCAGATCCTTAATTTTACTGCTGAAAAGCTGAAATTGCACTGGAATTAATTTCAAGCTGCATGATTTATGGCATTCCTTTGTTTAACCCTTTCTTATTATGCATGGATATTGTACGTAAATGAGCTTGTTTTTTCTCTTTTATCTGAAACTAAAGCCCTAAACTGAGCATGGAGTGCAGAGTCTGGGGGGAATAGGGAAAAAGGAAGCTCATTGTTACTGTGATTGTATCCAGCAAAGCGTAATAAGCATTTAACAGCATTGCTTGTGTTTCGGAGGTGCAGGAAGCATCTTAACCTTCCTCCTCTTCCTTCAGCACTGTTACATGTTTCTCCTGAGGGTCAGGAAACAAGTAATTTTCCTAAGTCTTCTCAAAGGTATCTGTTTATATTAAAAAATATGTACCAAACTAGATTAAAAACTAAAACTCCCCAGCACAACTGTAGTGGAGAATTCAATATTCATTGTCCGTCAAGACTTGAAGGCATGCATCCACAGGTCCTGGATACTGCCATGTGTGTTCTTTCAGTAAAGAGTCTCCCAGTCACTCTGCCTTTGGTTTTGCTCTAAGGCTGACGTTACCCCATTTTCAGAGGCATTTGGTGTGCACTAGCCACTGATCAGACGGAAGTGCGGACTTTGTTACAAATTTGTGTTTGTCCTGTGTTTCTGGACTGCCAAATTTGTTGACTAAAGGAGAAGCTTTGTCCCATCCTACCAGCCTTTTCATTAGAGGTAGATAGAAACATAAGAGTGCTCCCTGTTTGAGGTTTAGTGAATTCTGTGGTGCCTCTGCAAGACAGATGTGTGAGATACACAAAGGTTCCTTTCCTAGAAGATTGTTTCATGCGTAAGATTTATGTCCAGTCTATAAATTATCTCTATATTAAGCATGGGCACTAGCTCTCACAACAAAGGCTGCTCTTGTTAAGTGAATAAAGTTACAGATTTGATATGGTGTTAATAAGTTTAGACTGCATTTTAATTACGGTTGAATTTAGCAATTAAGCTGTATTTGTTAACTACTGAGAGCACTGCCTTGGCAATGCAAGCAAGGATTCTATTATCACATAATCACGGAATAGTTGATTATATTCTTTATTAATCATAATGCTGATCAGAAAAAACATAATATAACTTTCATATTTTAATTTGGCTTCATGGGACTAACAGTTGCAAAAGCCTGCCATTTTGTTTCTAGTTTAGCAGGGTTGTGGGTAAAGCACTTAATTTAGTATGTTTTACTTGCCTCAGAACTTTCATTTCTTGTCACTCTTGTTTAGACATCTTCTTTCTCGTAACAGAATTACATAGTCTTGGGTTTGTAATTCTGGCTAACCAAACTAATAGTAGTCAGCATATTTGCTCAGTTAAATTCTGTACAGGCAGTGTTTCTGCAATAGAGAACACCATGGATGTGTGGTTTTAGGGTGTACAGTACTTTCTCAAATTGTGTTATATAGTTAGAGTGAGAGATTAATTGTGCAGTATCTGGGTGGCAGTTTTCAAACAATGTTAAGCATCATAGAGGACTGTTGTGAATTTCCATTTCATGTGGTCTTAGTTTGGATTTGTAGTTTTATTTTGACTTGGTGACTTTAACTGCTTAATAATTTGGATTTGAATAAAGTGAAATTTTTGGTACAGCATACAGTGCTGAAGTTATTCTGCCAACCCTCTGGAGAAATACCTTTGAGTGCTCAGGAAACCTTTGTTTAAGAAACAGGAATTTGCTGTTTCTCTCTTTCACTTCCCTGCTTTCCTGCTCAGTTGCTTATGTATGATGATCATTAAGTGCACGTGCTTGATTTGATGAAATACTGATTTATTTGTAATGTCTTTGTAATTGTGTTTGTGCAGAACAGACTGTATCCAAGTTACAGATAGAAACAATAATAAGGTGAATGGTAATAGCCAGTAAAAAAATACTATTGGTTTGAGTTATGCTTCCTAAAAACAAACTATGATAAGAAAAACAGTTCATTTGAGGAAAGGAAACGCAGGTGTTCTTGCATTGCTACTTGTCTGTGCTTTCAAGTGTGTTCCTGGATTTGGTTTTGCTGCCTTTTATGCTGCCATTGTGCATGTTTTGTGTGTTGTGATTGCTTTAACAGCTTATATGGCGTTCTCCCTATTTAGAGCATGTGGTGCACGTCCTTAGCTTTTAGTTGTATTTTTCCAGTTGCATTTAAAGATCTGTAAATTTTCATTTGGATGTTGAATTGAGTTTTGAATACATTGATGCATCTGTAAATATCATCCCCCTTTTTACTTTGTCTGCAACTCTAAAAACACAGCTTCCTTTCTTCCCCTCCACAGTACAAGTTTTAATTTGCACTAGAATAAAGTGTTTGTTTCCTTAAAGATTTAACAGAGGCTTTGGATGAAGATTCAGACCCCACAAAATCTGCACTGTCTGCAGTTGCAACTTTGGCAGCTGCATGGCCCCAGTTACATCAGGGTATGTGTGAGTTTCACTTCTTGTTTTGTTACTGTTATTATTTTGCTCTGTATTTAAAGTACTGTTTTTGTATTTATGTACATTTAAATGTCTGTATAAATTAACTGTTCATTCTTCTCAACTATAGGCTGCAATTTGAAAAACTTGGATCTTGATAGCTGCACTCTTTCTGAGATTCTCAGACTTCACATTCTAGCATCAGGTGCTGATATAACATCAGCCAATGCAAAATACCGTTACCAGAAACGAGGAGGGTTTGATACTACTGATGATGCTTGCATGGAGCTGAGATTAAGTAATCCTGGTCTCTTGAAGAAACTTTCAAGTACCTCAGTATATGATTTGTTGCCAGGTAATAAAAGACAATATGTATTAGAGATTATTATATTGCTCATTAAGTGATCAATTTTGCACCTGCTTTAGACCAGTAATGGTCAAAATTGACTGTATCATAGAATAGTTGAGGTTGGAAAGGATTTTTGGGTGTCATGTAGACCAATGCTCACTCCCTATGCTTCAGTCCCCACAAACACATCCCACCACATCAGAGATTGCAGAGCTAGGCAGTCTCATAACTTCTGAGTAGCTTTCATTTTAATTCCATTTTAAAGATGTTAGTGTTACATGCAAAAGGGGATGTCTCTGGAAGAAGCATTGGAGTGTTTGATTCTGCCTCTGCTTTTTTTTGGTGTTCTTATTTGTGTCTTTTGTTCATTATTTGGAAAAGGAAAAAAATCTTATCTACTGTTCTTTTATCTCTGTTTTGAAGATAGTAGGTGGTAAAAGTTAATAAATTTTTTTAAAAGGCAGGTATGCTTTCAGGAAATGTCTCTGCAAGTGCAGCTAGTGCATTACAAGTGTTTGACTGTTCACTTGTTCTTGAGTGAGAACAAATCCAGTCCGGAGTCTGTAAGAGTTAGGCTTATTATCAATTGTATAGTGAAATATAAACATTGGTCCAAATTTTATTAGGAGAAAAGATGAAGATCCTTCATGCTCTCTGTGGGAAACTTCTGACCCTTGTCTCCACTCGAGATTTCATTGAGGACTCTGTTGATGTGCTACGACAAGCAAAACAGGAGTTCCGGGAATTAAAGGCAGAACAACATCGCAAAGAACGAGAGGCAGCAGCAGCAAGGTAGAACTAGGACATGGAAAACTAAATTTTGGTGCTACAAATGAGATTAATTCCTTGGTTGCAGAAGACACGTGAGAAACAATAGTGATATTTCTGGTTTTTGCTGATTTCTTGAGACTGTAGACAGGTGTGAAAAGTAGTTGTGCTACATGTTGTGTTTTCCCATGTTGCTGCTATTTTTGGATGATGTTTTAATATAAAAGAAAAAGGATGTGGGCAGACCAGGTAGTAGATTAATTGCAACTGGTTTTCTATATCCTTCTTACTATTAGGATACGTAAGAGAAGAGAAGAAAGGTTAAAAGAACAAGAGTTAAAAATGAAAGAGAAACAAGAAAAGCTGAAGGAAGAGGAGCAAAGAATTCCTGCTGTAGAAATATCTGTTGGGTATGATACATAGTATTACTGTGATATCTATGATATAGCAATTTTCAGTTTCATGGCCAGACCTCACCTGTATAGTTTCATTGACTTGCTCATATACAAAGGTATATTTTAAGTATATAATGTTGATTAATGTTGATTTTAGTGTTGATTTTATTTGTCTTCATTTTGTTGTAGAATTGGTTTATGAAAGTGATTTATTTTTAAAATCAGCTTGTATTATAATTTAAATTGAAAGCTTGACAAGAGAAACTTCATCTAATTTGTTTTTTGCATTGCTTTGTCTTGCATTGATTTCGTTTCTGTGAATATCTTCGTACAGACCATTATTGTTAATTTTTAATTTGAGGAATTGATCTGATCTGAGCTAGATAGCACTGACCTCACATAACCATTTATGAATCAAATTTAATAGCATTATTTTTAAAAATGCTGTGTTATGCCAGGTGATCTCCATAAAACCAGAGGGTTTTTGTTATGTTAATAAAAGTGTATGGTGTAAGGTGGTAAGATTCAGGCATATGCAGCTGTATATGATTCCAGGAAGAAAATCAAACAACACTGTATCTTTGCCTGCTTGACAAAGGTTAAAAAAATAAAAGTTAAATAAATCTGCATCTAAAATGTGGGCATGAGCCAAGGGTAGATTTGTGCTATGTTTTGGAAATTATAATTGAGAAAAAATAAATGGTACACTGTTAAAATTGCCTGGGTTCTGTAGGTTTTTAATTATATTTGGTAGCTGAGGCAAAAATGTGTAACAAGCATTTTACAGAATGGTATACGTTCTGGAGAGGAAACTTCTTAGACGTGAAAATTTACATCAATAGAACTACACTAAAATGCCTCCAAAAAGGATCTCATTGTAATAATATTCTTCAAATGAAAGTGTGGGTACCAAAGAGCAAGTTTTGGTCTTTAATATAGAGCTTCACATTTACAGTTCAGTGGGGTTCTTTCAGGCTTTAATACAGTCTGTGACTTACAGTTTATTTTTAAAAGCATTGTAAGTATTTTACTAGGTTAAGTACTTGGGAAAGAAAAGTACTCTTTGTGTCAAAGATACCATATTTTATAGTGTATTCTTTATTCAGCTTATATTACATGGTTGGTTAGTTAGTCACCTTTTGTTTATTTTATTGTGTCAGGGAGGAGGAGCGGGAAGACCTCGATACTAGTACAGAGAGCAAAGAGGTGGAACGTAAAGACCAAGAC
Source organism: Grantiella picta (assembly GCA_013397955.1). Taxonomy (NCBI): domain Eukaryota; kingdom Metazoa; phylum Chordata; class Aves; order Passeriformes; family Meliphagidae; genus Grantiella; species Grantiella picta. Next base: position 41,615 of record VZRM01006487.1, read on the forward strand.
ATGGACACAGTCACAGAGGATGAAGAAGAGCTGGGACCAAACAAAAAAAGACGAAGAGGTAATGCTATAATGAATTTGTTTGTACCTGTATACTTTCGCCTGCTAAGCTCTTGTGTTTTATAGCAAAAGTATCAATCTGTGCTGTAATTCTTCTTAAGGAAAAAATCCACACCCGAACATGATTATAATGGGCTACTAAGTACATTGAGCCAGCCTGGTGTAGTTCTTATGGTCAGCTGTATGTTCTTTCACAGTTCTGTTTCTTCTTGTCTTCCATACTTGCTGTATGGATTCCTCTTTTGTCTAAAATATGTCAGGCTGTTGCCTAAGAAACCATTATAAGTAATTCCCCTCATAGAGAGAGTTGTAGGAGTTTCATCTAATAGGAGGTGGTGTGGTTTAGGGGTTTTTTTTGTTGCTGTTTTCAGTGGGTTTTTTTGTTTCATTTTTTGGATTTTTTTGGTTGGTTGGTTTTGGTTTTGTTTGTTTTTGTTTCATTTGGGTTTTTTTGTTTGGGTTTTTTTTGGTTAATGGGGTTTTTTTGGTTTTTTTTTTTTTGTTTTGTTTGGGGTTTTTTTTGTTTTTGTTGGCGTTTTTGTTTTGGTTTTGTTTTGTGATATTTCAAAAGAAAACCTTAGATCAACCATTTGGGTGTAGTTTGCCTTTGTTGATGAAGCAGCATGCCTCCTATACAAGAATAAAACCAGACTTATTGCCTAGATTTAATTTCCCCAGCAGTGTGCTAGTAGGAGCTGCAGTGCAGTAAATGGTGCAGCCTGCTATTGCTAACTGAACATAAATGTCATCACAGGAGGATGGATTGTTGCTGGCTTTGGGCTGCTAGCTCATCTGTGTCTTTCTGCTGGGAAGGCTTTAGCTGGTGTCTGTGCCAGTGAAAGTCCTGGATAATTGTCGACTTAAGTTGCAAATTTGTACAGCTCCTGACAGTACCTGAGATGGAAATTCTGAGTCATTCAGTAATACAGATTTGCATGTTTATTACAGCTTTGTCATGGCAAAGCAAAAGATCCTGAACAGAATTTCAGGTTTCTGAAATACCCATGTTTGAGACATTGTGACTGGATGACAAACAAGTGTTGCTACTTAATTCCTACAACTAGGGAACTAAAGGTCATACTGGAAACATGTAGAAATTGAGTGTTGACAGGATCTTGTAGGTTGCTTGCATGCATCAGTTATGAGACATACTGTTGTAGATCACTACAAGGACTTAATACTGTGGTATAAACTAAAGATGTGAACTGAAATATTTTCAGCTGGTACAAATTGAAGGGGGGAAATAATAGTAAATGCTTTTAAAAATTAAAGCGATCAAGTAAGATACCTGAGTTTGCCATAAAAGCTCTTTTATATGGATTCTGGTCTTTCTGAGATGTTTGGGGATTTAAGGTCATCATTTTGAGTATGATAAATGAAGTCTAAATCATAGTTTGTATTCAATAATCAAATTGCTAGAATTTTATTTTAACATTATAAGATGTTTCTATAATATATTTTTGAGTTCTTGAAATTTTGGTACTTTTTGTATGGTATTGAAGATGACAGTGTAAATAAATGAGACTTAGTCTAGTTTCTGCAAAGTGAAGGTGTATTTAAAGTGGCTACCCCTTCATCAAGGGAATGGGGCTTAATCACTTGAGATTTTCTTTAATAAAACTAGTATTGTCTCTTGACTGAGCTGATGGTCTTTTAACAGTTTAAGTTTAAATAACCAGAGAGGGACAGAACTAAAAGCTGCCCTTTACTTGATTTTTTACTTTGGTTTAAAAAAAAGTGTAAATTAATTGCTATTATACTTCTTTTAACTTTAGGAAGGAGAGGGCAAAATGGATTTAAAGAATTTACAAGACAAGAAGAGACCACTTGTGAAAAGAGTGAACCTCTTACAGCTGAAGATGAAGAAGCTTTAAAACAGGAACAACAAAAGAAAGAGAAGGAACTGTTTGAAAAGATTCAGAATGCAACAGCCTGCACAAATATCACCCCGTTAGGTCGTGACCGTCTGTACCGACGCTACTGGATTTTCCCTTCTGTTCCCGGATTGTTTGTAGAGGAGGACTATTCTGGTCTCACAGAAGACATGTTGTTGCCTCGAGCCTCTTCCTTTCAGAATAGTGGACAGTCTTGCACAAATGAACCTCAGGTATTCAGTAAAACTGGAGAGTCTTTGAAGTCCTCTGAATCTACCTCCAATATTGACCAAGATTCACACACCAGTGTTGTCGTAGAGGTGCCAAGGCCAGTATACAAACCAAACCGTTGGTGCTTTTACAGTTCTCGGGAGCAACTGGACCAACTCCTAGAGGCTCTCAATTCCCGAGGACATAGGGAGAGTGCCTTAAAAGAAACTCTTTTACAAGAGAAAAGTAGAATATATGAACAACTAAGCAGTTTTCCTGTGGAGAAATTCTATATTCCAGGTAAATGGAAGTTTCTTGGTCTTAATTTGCTTCTACAGGTGTAACTTCTCTGTAATATTATAGAAATCTCTAATTGTAATTTAATTGTAATTTCTAATATCTAAGAATTATTCTTAAGCTTTCTTTCACTTGATGGGAAACACGTTTGGTTTTTCCTTCCTTTTGTTTTTTTTTTTCCTTGACAGACCTTTGTGGTATTTTCTGGTGTTTCATGCTAAAAAAAAGCAATAATTTTTCTGTAATCTTACTGCGTAGTAAACTGAGATTGGCTTTTAAACAAACAACTTTAGGAAGTAATTTTAGCTTTGGGAAAAGATTAACTGGGGAATAAAGGTTACTGTGTGTTAAAAAATAGTGTAGCTATGTGGGTTGCTACATGGATTAACATCAGTGCAGTGGCATTCTGTGATATTATTCTTTTGGCATTCTGTGATATTATTCTTTTCTGGTTTTTTTTTCCCTTTTTTTTCTTTGGCAGGCACTCAGTACAGAAGGAAACAGCAGGACAGCAGATGTTTTTATGGGGTTTTTTTTGGAGTGTACTGAAAACCGCCTAGACCTAAGATTTAGGGGTTTCTCCCTTTTCTCCCAGCCAAATATTTTGCCATTTATTGTTAAGGCGTTGGCTCCAATCACTGATAAAATTCTGCACATACAAGCTTACAGCTGGCTTGCTTATGGCATGGTGGTGGGGCAAAGTGAGACTCCCTAGGGTAATGTTTAAGAAATTGCATTTTGTTTTTAATTATGACAAATTACCGTGAGGATTTCGGGTTATCTGTATTGGGGCAAGGGAGGATTATTCATAGCAGACACAAATTCTGTTTTCCTGGAGTCTGTATGCTAGGATATGCTGTGACCACATCAGATACTGCTAAATTTATAACTGATCTACTCGTCTTTTGGTGGAAACTACCACAGGGCAGAGTTTTTGCATAGTAATTAAGCGATTTTTTGAGGCCTTTCTTCCATATTTGAGGGGTTTTTTGTGAGAAAATCTCCATCATCTTCTGATACATTTGAGTTTGTATGTATAATTCCTTACTTTGTTAATTGCTGTACCTTTATCTGTATTTTGTGTGTTGCTTTCGGCTCTGAAGCAACTCGATTTCCACATTCATAGATTTTTCTTCTCTTTCAATGTTAGAATTGCAGAATAACATTGGTTTTCTGCAATAAAAAGAAGAAAGAGGCAGCTTTGAACTTCACTTTAATAGAGATCCAGAAAATACAAATACAGTGGTCCAATACCGGTGGTGCCACTACTGTGTGATAAGCAGGGATGATTGGCCGTGTGTGGATGCACTTGTTTGGGAGCATTTCTGCTGTGGACTTGAGATGCTGCCCTGTTGCCTTCACTCAAATAGCTTGCAGGACAAGAGGGATTCTCCTGCACTGTAGGCTGTGCTTCTGCCTTTTCCAGTTCCCGCTCAAAAGAGCATGGAAATAAAATTGATATGTGCTATTACTTTATTTTTTTCCAGCATCCACTAACTTTTCCTCATCAATTATTTGAAAAGCAGTTGCTGCTTTTCTAGTTCTGCTCAAGAAAAAACATTGCATTTCTTCTTTGCTTTTCAACCAAAGAGGACGTTTCCCACATCCAGGCATCAGAGTTGCTAGTCTGCATTTTGAGTGTATTTGCATGATTACTTTCAGTTACAGGGAATGGTTTCAGCAGTTGAAAGCACCTCAGAAATTCCTTCTGTGCTTTCTTATCAACAGCTTTATGGTGTTGTGTTTATTAAATACCTCTTAAGTTCTTGCATGTACCTTCTCATCACTGCACTTAAAAGGTTTTAAGGTAAATCGTGTGAACAGAAATGTTCACCACCTATGCAGACTTGCAAGCACCAGTTTAGGATTTGGGCAAACTTTCAGCTCTTTCCTGTGGCTTTTGAGTTTTTGCATGAACTTTGAGTTCCCTTAGGAAGAGGTTTTTACTTGGCAGCCCATCATCTCTTGCGTTATTTTAATAAATTATCATATTGTCTTGTTCATTTTTCCCCTGCCTTTAATTAGAGGACCCAGTCAGTCTTGTCTGTGCCTGTATCATCTTTTTTTTTTTTTCCTCCTTGACTTAGAGCAGGGTTGGTGTTACTTATCTGCTACTTTTGAAAGAATTTTAAGACAAAAGAACTACTTGTAAATTAGCAAGGATTTCTCTCACATGTTGGAATGAATGGATGCCAGTCTGTTGGCCATCCCTTGAAAGAATACCTTGCTTGGTTGAATCAGATGCCTTAGCTGGCACAGAGATGTTGGTGTTGGCAACCTGCTACAGGAAGGGAATTTTGAACCCATGTTCATCTTCTTCTGTCTTGTACTATTGTTCCCTCCTCTAACAGCTGCTTTAAAGAAACAAGGTCTACTAACACCAAATTACTTGCTGTTCCTTGCAGAAAAACCTCAAAGTGACGTCAGACCTCCTGTAGGACGGGGAAGGATGCAGAATGCCCATGATGGATCTCACCTATCTGCAGAGAAGCAGCTCGAGCTGAGACTTAGAGACTTTCTTTTGGACATTGAAGACAGGATCTACCAAGGAACGTTGGGGGCTATTAAGGTATTGGTAAATTGTAGAATGTAGGAACACAGTGGTGCCATCAAGTCTGTAACTTAAATGAGAACTCCTGCATGCTATGGTTTTACTTAAAAGCATAATTAAATTAAATGTAGACAGTAATGGGTACTAAAAGTTTGTGTCCTTTGATTCTTTAGAAACCTCAAATTTGCATGTTTGCTTCAGGTTACAGACAGACAGGCTTGGAGAGCCGCCTTAGAGCATGGGCGATACGAGTTTCTGAATGATGAAAACAAAGAAAATGGTATTATTAAAACTGTGAATGAAGAATCTGAAGAAATGGAAACTGATGATCAAGATAAATTTATTGTGAAAGACAGGTAAGAGCTATAGTTTAAATAATGGCTCTTGTCTCTTAAGTTTTATAGCAGTGCTCTGGTTTTGTTTGGTTGGGGGTTTTTTGACATTCAAATTGTCTTTACCACTAAATTCTTTGGCATGGTGATTTTTAAGTTTGTAAATCTTAAAATGCCAGATTTTGCATTGGTTTATAGTCTCTAAATGATGCTGTTCTATTACAATATAAGACTAAAGCATCAGTTTTTACAATTTTCAGTATTCAGATACTACACTGCTCAAAGTGAACATTAATTGTCAAAGAAGGAACACATTGATTCATTTTTAAATAATTTCAAATGCAGGGGAAAATTAAGCTGGCAATAGATGTTTTGTTTTCCAGAAGAATCCACCCTTCCCCCAAAAAACCCCAAACAAACCAAAAAACCTCACATAAACAAACAAACAAACACCCCCCCACCCCCCTACAAAACACAAAACCAAAAACCACCAAAAAAATCCAACAAAACCAAAACACTCCAATTTCTGAAAAGAGTAGGAGTGTTGAAAAGGAAAAATGGGAATAGTAAAAAATTGCTGGTTGAACTGGGGAATGTACCTCTTGAGTCACAGTAAGAACCATCAGGGCAACAGGCCGTGGTCTGTATTACCTTTAAGCATGGCAGCAAAATGGGTATGTGATTTTACAGCTTTAGAAATGATAATACTTCCGTAGAGCAAGCTGCAACATAGGAAATGAGAGGAAACTTCAAATTCTACAGTGCTGTAGTTGTAAAGTGTTTTGCGGTGTTTTGTTTGGCTTTTAAACAAAGGTTTGAGACAGATCTCTGGGTCTCTGATAGCAGTTTTTGTTGAAAATCAGAAATCACAGAAATGGTGAAGATTTGCAAATTCTTAATTCTCAGAAGTTACATAGTTCTCAGAAATAAAGGTCTACCTTAATATAGTTAATATATATAAAGTTGTATGTCTTGATAGGGCATGAATATTGAAATATTTCAGTGAAAAAGATTGATTTGAGACAATAATGTAGTATGTACTAACATACTGTTTGCTTATGTATTTTGTGAGGCTTTCTGCTGTTAGACTTTTATAAATGAAAGCTGTATTTCTGAGTGGACTAATTAGTGCTGTCTTGGATGTTAGGAATTTAAAATACTTCGAGGTTTTTTTTTCATTTAATTCCTCATTCATCACTATGAATTAGAATTTTTCTATAAGACTCTCCTTTGAATCACAGTTCTCTGGTTGCATGCAAAATGGATAGGGTCATCCTTTATATTAATGACACCATTTACAGACATTTGGTTCCTGAAAACCACAATATAGAAATATTCCACTGTTTTAACTAAGAAGCTGAAATTAATCTGTTTCCACTCATGTTGGGTACATTGCCAACCCTGAATTCAACTGCAGAAATATGTTGCTTAATTTTTTTTCCATTCGATACTGACTCCATCAGAGTTTCTGAATAAAGTCTTGAATATTAAATCTGACTGTGGTATTCTGAAATCATGTGACAGATTGCTTTTGATGCTGGGCTTTTTATCCACCTCAGAGCAACTGACATCTCATTAAGACCTTGGAGTTTGGAAATGTAAATAACTATGCAGCTTTCTTTCTGTTTGCTTTCACGCTCTCAAAATGTGTGTGACTGTAAAATATAATGAACAGCTTTTAAGTGTGAAAAAAAAACAGGGACAACCAAAAGCATTGCTTATTCACAAAAATAAAGCAGAATCCAGGCAGTCTTAATTAGTTATTTTTTTGTAAACCCCATGTAGAAATTGAATTTTATTTTTAGTAGTGTGAGTTGCTCTCCTATATGTTACTTAATGTTTGTGGTTCAGAAAGATTAACTACACTTTGAAATGATTACTTAATCTTTTGGTCCTGTTTTATTGGAAAACTACCTCTTTGGTGTTTTGTTTGTTTGTGGGTTTTGTTTGGTACATTTCGGGAGGGTTTTAGGGTCGTTTTTTATTGTTTGGGAGTTTTTTTACCACCCTTACATAAAATAGTTGTATTTTAGAAGGATCCTCCAAGGTTAGGAACATGTAAGTTAATTCTTGATTTCCATTTTAAAACTTTGTTTTTATTTTGTTTTGAAAAACCTTTGGAATTGTAAGGGTCTGTGTAGTTGAACTTAAGTAGATGGAAGTTTTCTAAAAGGCTACACTTGGCCACTGGAAGTGTTTTCACTGAGGAACTATTGTGTCTATATTCTTCGCAGAAGTTTGTTATAAACTAGCTGATGGATGTTTCATTACATTTTCTGGAAATCTTAATAATTGTTTTGAAATTTTTCATCCACATTTCTTGCAATTTGGGTAACTGTTACCTGAAGATGATTTATATAGATTGACTAGGCATGCATAAGAACTGGAATAACAAATCACACCTGTGTAGTATCCATTCATGTCTGTAATCCATATATGTACAGGAAATTAAAATAAAAAGCTGCTGTGGATACATACATGTGCAAATATCTCTGGTGTTCAGAGAATTCAAAGATAATTTTATGCATTTTTCTTCTAGACTTGTTGGGTTAAAAACTGAAGCTCCAAGTACTGCATCAACAAGTACAAGTACTCCTCAGCCAGTCAGTAATGTGGTCCACTACTTGGCATCTGCACTGCTTCAGATAGAGCAAGGAATTGAGCGCAGGTTTCTCAAAGCACCTCTTGGTAAGTCTCAGAATTGAAACTATGTCTCTAATCTTGTGTAGGATTTTGTAACTAACAAACAAACCACGAACATCCACCCCACTAATGCAGAAAGACCCCCACCTCGAATCCATGTGCTTGTTTTGTAAGACTGGATACTTTAGAAGGACATCTTGGGGAAAAGAACAAAACATTAACACACACCCACATATATATTTATATATGTATAATGTATTCATTAACAGCAAATTTTACTCTTAAGTACGTGCTTATTTAACACAGATTGTTTCAGTGACCTCGTTTATGTGGCCCTACAATTATACTGATGCATTGAGAGACAAATTGTACCCTTCGGCAGAAATGATCAAGCTTTCTGGGGGAATGCTATAATTCAGAATTACTGTTGAGGACAATATATCATGCAGTTCTACGTTTTAAAAATGTGTGCTTTTTATACTGTTTCAGTGAAAGCACTATCACCTAGTTTATCTGGTTCACCTTGTTCAGCAATAACAGAATACTTACATTAAAGTGCAGGAAAGATTTACATTGCACACTTTAAGATTCTTAGGTTTTGCATTTGTGCTGTAAAACTTGGAAATAAATGGTTGCAAGAAAAATGTAAACCAAAGCAGGATTATAGCTTGACTTTGACATATATTCCTTATTTGCCTTCCTCTGATGGGACTCTAGGCAGTGACACAGAGGATCCACAGTGCATAAAGTTAGTTTGTTTTCCCATGATCCCTCAGGTCTGGATTCTGTAGGATGCTCTTGCAATTCAGAACTGGAGTTTTATCTTAGCAAAATGTGTAAAGGTGGTTCCTCCTTCCCAAGGTGGCTGTCCTGGTCGGACTTCCTGTCTGCATGGCACGCTGGGGATGAGCTGTGCTCTGTGCTTGCCAGGCTGCTTTACTTCTTACCTCTGATTTGCCAGTGCAGCACATGCCAGGGTCCTCCAGAGCAACAACTGTACACACCCTGTTAGAATGATAATCTCCTCTGACAATCACTGTGTACAAAATCCTTATGCTCTGTCAGATTCTGCTGTAGTAGTTGAAGACGAAAATGCAGGTTTTGGTGTTAACACAATCTTAGTGGCACAGTTGACGTGAAATTGTTTCTGCATCTTGGCTGCTCCTGCATGGAGTCTGCTGTCTGGGTATCAGTTGCCACTGAAGATGGGTTTGAGCTAGATTTGTGCCAGGGACTGACACGTGGACATGGGTTCCCTTCCACAAGCTTTTGATACCAGTGTGATGACCTCTAGAAGAGGGAAGTGCAGCAAATGATTGAGATGAAAGGGGAGAGCACAGTAATAGTTTAAACCACAGCTGTTTAAAAGCTTTACTTGGCTGAGTGTTTGGTCAACTCAGATATGTCTGCACTTTCCAAGCCAGGCATGATACAGCTTATTTCCTGCTGTATGACTAGATTCGCAACCCATGCAAGAGTTAATTGACAGTACATCTAGCATTTGTCCTGCGTTTCATATACAAATTATAAATACATTGTGCATTATATACCTCCATTTCCATATGGGGTCTGAGAGTATTTTGTCAACAGCCTCTTGCTGACAGTTGTAAGTTTACTGTTGCCCTAACGGGAAGAACATGGTTATTAGCAGGTTATGGCCATTGCTCACGCATCCTGAGTTAGAGGAAAAAGACTAAAAGAAGAAAAATGTCCCGGAAGTATTGGAGAGAAAATTTTTTAGCAGTCCTTCTGTGACTCTTTTTTTTATGGTTTCAACTCTGCCATAATCTTATGTTTGTTCATGTTTTTGCCTGACCTTTGCAGTGATGGTGGATTTTTTTTAACTTGGAAATCCTGTTCTCTCTTAGATGTTTTATACTGAGTGACGAAGGGAGCATATAAGGAAAGCAAATGTACATGTTTTGCATGTCTTAAATCTCTGATGTATGTTTACTGTAGTGTACCCATGCATCTCTTCTGCTGTGAAAAATGCTACTGCCCTAAGATTACAATAATGTATAGAATAACCTACATTGCTGAGGAGCAGGAAGGATCCCAGGTGTCCTCTGTTCTGGCTTACTGCCCTCACCATCAAGTGAAAGTGTCAGGTTCCCTCTTCATTTTTGGTGCCAAATGTCTCATGGTTTTGGTTGTGTAATGGGCTGCTTTTAGCAGGGGGTGAATCTGAATGAAGGCAAGATTGCCTATGTATAACAGGCAAAGAAAAGTTCTCTACTTAGTTTGACAAGGAGGTGTTTGTAGTGCTACTAAACCTTTTAATGAAAAGTGGACACTTCTTCTTCAGGACTGCCATGTGCTCGGAGCTGTGATGCATTTTTTCCCTGCTCGCTCTAGAGTGTGCCTAACAGTATTCTGATGACAGAAATTAACTCTTAAATTTGTAACCACTGGGTTTTAGTTTGAGGAGTTTTTGGTTTAGTTTGACTGTTCTTATATAGATTATTGTGTCTGTATATGCTTTCTTTCTTTTCTAACAGGAGGAGTGTTTTTTTAATAGTTGTTCCAGTTATGTAAGGGAACCAGCCCCTAGACAAAATGCCTTGCATATCTGTTTCTAATGTTAAATCTGTTAATCCCAACTTTTTAGGGTGATTGAGTTACCATTGAAGTAAAAATACTGGAACTCAAGCAAGTGCTAGGAGTTCTGTTTTGGTAGCAGTACAGGGGAACACTTGTGGTAAAAACAGTGCCCTGCATTTTTGCTTTAAACTACACTGAAAGTGCTCTGTCATTATTTCAGTTCTTGCTTTCACTGCAAAGTTTCTTTGCCCTTTCCACCCCGCCCCCCCTTCACTCTGCTGTGTCCTATTAGGGAATTGAGCCATACTTAAAAATTTTTAGTTTTCATTTATGGCTGCTAGTCCTAAAGCCAGCACAGTGAAATTCCCTGCAGTCACTGGCAGGTTTATCCCGGTGGCCTCCAGGGTGCATAGCAGACAAAGGGACCCAGCACAGCAATAAAAGGACCAGCTGCTCCTCTCGGCTCCGTTTTTGTTTGAGGCTCTATCAGGCTGCCAAGAGCCTTGCTGGTGATTCTGATAGGTTTAGAGTTGAGGTGCATACCAAATGTTCAAGTGGAAGAGCAAGAAAAGACTGACAGAGAAGATAGCAATGTGAAAGGAGGTCTGGAAACCCCATAAATGGCCCCTTCAGCCTCACAGAGCTGCTAGATGCTGGCTAATCTTCTGTCGTCTGCTGATTAAATGTAACATGATTTGAATTGTATGCATTTCGTAGTTATGAACTGTCTTTTAGAAATCCTTTCATTAACTATTAGCTATGAAAATTTGGTTTGTCTTCCTTCAGTAGAGCTCAAGGTCATGTTTGGGGAGAATAATGGAAAGGAGGGGTGCAGTTGCAGTACATTGTTTTCCTGCAAAGATTTCAGAGTTAAGATGTAAAAAAGCCTTTTTCTTTTTTAAATAGTTGTTTGAAGGAAACTCCAAAGTTTTGCTTCTCAGAAAAAAAAAGTTTGAGGAGGAAGAAATAAGGCAGTTTTTGTTACAAATTTTGCTTCTTTTTTTATATAAATTTACTTTTCCTTACATTTCAAAATACTTTGTAGTGCAGTAATAGGTCTTGTCATTCCTTTTACAGAAATGTGAAAGTTGAGGTATAAAATGATGAAGTGATTTGGTTGCCCTGGAGTTCAGTGAGGCATCCACAAAAAAAGTCTGCCTTCTGCACTAGTTCAGGACTTCAGTCATTTAAGCATCCTTCAGATTTCCATGCAAAAGTTTGGATTCTAATTCATAGGAGCACCTTTGACACTGATGGAGGGAACCATTTGCCTACTTTGTAACTAGTGCCATGCATTTATTGTGGGACAAAAAACCCCAAACCAACTTTTTTGCTCCTTTTTGTTTGTCTTTATTCCATCCCTTTCTTTTTAGGTTTTGATTATCTTTGTTTCCTCTGCTCCCAAAGTTGTTTCCCTTCCTATTTATAATTGTTCTTGTAATAGCATCAGACATCTTCCAGCAATATCCTGGGATGTGATTACTATATACACAGACTTTGGTCTCATGCTTTCATTACTTCCCTGCAGAGTTTCATGAACAGAGGCAGCGAAGGTGGAAATGGGCTTTTTTATGATGAAGAATTTTTGTTTGCTCTTCAGAGAAGGCAGTCAAAGAAGGTGCCTTGTAATTGGAGCAGATGAGGCTGACTATGGCTCTTCCTTCCTGGGAGGCTAATTCCATCATTTTAATACTTGAGAACACTGCACAAAAAATCCTAAGTCCGTTGTTTCAAGTGGACAGATGAACTAATTCTCTTGTCCTTGAGAACTATGCCCATAACCTGGCTACATTTTTTGAGATGTGAAGAGGTTTGTGGTAGCACAGACCAGACAAACCGTTTTCTGAGAGAGAAACCTGTGGTTAGTATTTGTTCCTGTGGCCATTTGTACCAGAGATGGACAGAAAGGTAAGGCAGGGTAGGCTTCAGAGCTTTCAGTTCAAACCTTCTGTTTGTAGTGGGAGTCGAAGCAAGCACTGGGATGTGCAATTCCTCTGTGCACAGTAGTCTCTTACTCTTCACTGTGTGCACATATTGGGACCCACTGTTTAAGTCACCTTTTTTGACTACACAAGTATGGAATATAAAATTTAATTTAAAAATAATCTGCCATGCTTCAAAAAGATACTTGAAATAACTCTATGAATTTAATGTTAGGTAAAGCAGAAGATGATGAAAGGCACCACTGGGGGTGTAAAAGAAGGAAGAGAGTGAAAGACAAGACTAGTGAGAGAGATGGTAAATTTTAAATGTTACTTGTATTGCTAAGAATTAGAAAGCGTTGAATATTTTATCAGGTTTTCTTTTTTATTGTTTTTTACTTAGTTAATTTTGTAGCCAGTTCCTTACATTAAAGGAACTATGGTATTGAAGCCAAAGGTTTAAACATGGGTACTGAAACAAATACACCTCAGATATTTGAAAATAAGAAAAAGGTTTCTGCAACTAGTAAAAGAACTTTCTTTTTATCACTTTGGGACCAAAATCTGCATGTTCACATAATCCCGGTTTTTTTTTCCCCCTTCCTTTTAATGTCCCCAGTTTTTCTGAAACTTCACAGCATTGTGCAACTGCATATCCTTTCTAGAAATACTAAAATGGGAAACCCTTCCCTGAACTCAATTAGCTATTGATAGATGAGTGCATAGTTCTGTCAAATGACTTCATTTGCATTGTGGCAAGGCTTGAAGGACTTAGCTGACAGAAGGGTATCCCACTGTGCAGTGTAGAGCTGCTCAGACACAAAGGAAGAGGCCATTTCTCACTCCAAGTTAACAATATAAATGAGGAAGATGATGGATGGAAGAAAAAAGTGTTATTCTTATTTTACAAATTGGGAACTGAACCAGTGGCTGTTGTTTGGCGTGTTTGCTTCAGCAGCAGGACGTGCTGAAGCAGGTTGTGGTCAGTAATTTTCATCTCTATTCACACTGAAAATTGGCAGTTGCAATATATTTGCTGTGTTGCGTGATGAACTATACTGGTGAACCAATCCAGGCTGAAAATAACCTCCAAATAAAAGTAATAATGGTCAAGCTGCCATTGTCAGCAAAAGAAATGCCTGCCAAACTATATATATGCTTAAGATAAAGTGTCTTTGCAAGACTAATAGCACAGATCTGATCAAAGCGGTTTTAATTTTCTTACTGAATTTTTAAAAAATACATGGCGTTATACTGCAGTGTTTTGAAAAGGACCTTGTCCACTGTCTTCAGATGACTGAAGTTAACACAGGAAGCCTACAGACTAAGTTATAGGAAATATTAAGAAATACAGGTTTGCAGTTCAGGAGTGGCTGTATTTTATTTATGAAGCTGTGTTGCCTGTTTATCCTCTGCCTTCTTCCATCACTTCTCTCGTGCTGCTAATGCAAATGTATGCAAGATTATACAAATCCTGGCAGCCGGTTGATGAGAAGGGCTTTGCCAGGAGAGCAATTAGTCTAATTTTTGTTCTTTCATTTTATGTGTTACTAGATATTTTCTCTTCCTATTCCTGAAGATAAATCATTTGGCAGACAGGTGCATCACAGGCCATTCGTGTGCCCACTCTGAGTAGTGCAGCAGGCAGGGTGTCATTGTGTACTGTAGTGCATCATTAATCAACTGAGATCAGGCAGTAGTAGCTGAAGTATCACTTCTAGAATAGAAGTCTGTGGACATTTCCATAAGCAAAAGCACTGTTGTATTGTCTCTTCCTGTTCTCAAACCTTCTTACTTTAAAATGCAAGAAATAACTTTCAGCTTTAATAAAGAAGTTAGCTTTCTGCTCAGCAGGAGCAGCAGCGCAAGGTGTCATTTATACCTTCTTTTTTCTCTTGGGTCCTCAAACAACCCATTTGCTTCTCTCATTCCCAGCTGCCCATTCCCATTCAGTACTGTCCCCCTCGTTATTCAGTGTGTATGTGCTTGTGTGGCCACTTCTATGGCCTGGATTGCAAACCAAAACTATTTGAAAATACCATCTAATTTCTCACCCCTGTTCCCCCCCGCATTTATTTCTAACTTAATTAGGAACCCAGGTGTTATGTGGTTTGACACTTGATGTGTACCACAGATTCCTGTGTGCTACACTGCTTAAAAGGTATTAAGGAAACAGTTGTATTTCAGCCAGGTCTGTCATCCAGCCTGGTCAACTACACAGAGATGTAGTTGCTTGTGAAGGCAGAGTGCAGGGCAGGAATTAAGGCACTGAGGCATGAGCAGAGGGCTGAAAGGCTCTCTGGTAGACTGTACTGGAGCAAGTATGGGTGAAAAGTGCCCTTTAAGTTGCTTTTTGCAGTGAAGTTTCAGTAATTTTCTTTAAACGTTTTGGGATTTCAAAATGTAAATACAAAGGAAGGTAAATTAGACATGATTTTTTAAATAATCTGAAGTAATCTTTTATACTTTATAAATAAAATCAAATTGTTAGGTTTCCAGTTCGATATCTGAGTTTACTGTCCTTTTAATGACGTATGTATGTGCAAGTTCTAAGTTGAATAGGTATTGAAGGGTTTAAATCTTAAAGCTTCAGTATCTTGGAATACTCAAGTATTGAAGAGATAAGACAAAGATTGCTACTGCTGCAACAGTTTGCTACACCTGCTTGTTTGACAGTCAGAGTATTACCTTGTATTCTAGAATAACCTGGATCTTTGAAAAAGAAGTTTGATCATTCTGTGGGATTTTGTAATTTTTTGTATTTTTTTTAAATCCCCTTCTTAATGGAAGATGCCAGTGATGGTGGACGGTCCTATAAAACAGTTCTGGATCGCTGGAGAGAGTCACTTCTTTCTTCTACCAGCTTGTCCCAAGTGTTCCTTCATCTGTCTACCTTGGATCGAAGTGTCATCTGGTCCAAATCCATCCTCAATGCTCGCTGTAAAGTGTGTCGGAAGAAAGGCGATGCAGAAAGCATGGTGCTGTGTGATGGCTGTGATCGAGGATATCATACTTACTGCATCAGGCCCAAGCTGAAGGTATCTCAGGAAAAAGAAGTGCTTCCTTTTCACACAGAACTTGAATAGTTCTTATAACTTAATTGCATTTTGCTGATGCTTTTTCTCTTCTTTTCCCCTTCTGTTTATAGGTCATTCCTGAAGGAGATTGGTTTTGCCCAGAGTGCCGACCAAAACAGCGCTCTAGACGCCTCTCCTCCAGACAGAGACCTTCTGTGGAAAGTGATGAAGAGACTGCTGAACAACTAGAAGGGGAAGAAGAGGCAAACTATGATGAGATGGGACAAAGTGAGGAAGAGCATTATGAAGAAGAGCAAGACGAAGAGGATGAATCTCAGGAGGAGGAAGAGATAAGGTAAAGAGACTTTTGTTAAACTAAAATATCACCTTGACCATTACATGGGGTAATTGTTCACATACGCATGTATCTTGAAAATCTAGTTGGAAGACTATGTTTATTTTTAGAAAAATAGCAGCTTGTTACGGATTTGGCTCTTACTGAAAGATTTAATACTAGCAAAATCTAGGACCACTGGACTTAGGCTCACTTTTCAGGATAAAAATTCCAGCTTTGGATGTATGGATGGGAGAAGGCCATCAGAGCTGCAGTTCTGTACAGCTACTGTTTGAATGTAAAGTGGAAAGAGTTTCAAACAGTAGAAGTTTTCTGGAGAAAACCTGGACTTATTTTTGTCCAGTTTTGAATTTTGGGAGACTAGATGCATACAGTAAGTACTAGAACATTAGGGAAGACAACCCGTCAGAAGCCATGTGACATTGGGAAGGCTTGAGGACTAATGCAATAGCTGTTAAAAAAGGCCAACAAACAAACCAAAGCACCATTACCCCCTGAAAAAGACCCCCAAAACCATAACAACACCAAAACAAACAAAGCCCAAACAAACAAACAACCCAAGAAAAACGTCCTTTAAACACAACAAACCAAAAAGCCCCACACAATCAACCAAATAATATGAACTAAAAATTTCAATAAAAATTTGATTAGGTAAACATGCCAGCAACATAAAAATTGAAGGAAACTTTTCTGGTCTCAGAGTATTTTTCTTCTTTTTGGTACAGTCTTTTGAATTGACTGAAGCAAGGTTATTTGCAGCTCTGACAGTTGAGATTCAATAGTTGGAGAGAATGTGCATGTCCTTGAGAAAGAAATTAATCTCTGGGGTCTTCTCACCCTCCTGTAAAGGACGGGGAGTGTTGAGTATTAGTTACAAACCCTGAATAGAGCATAACTCTTTATATGTAGAATTTTACAACTGCAGTTTATTTATGTGGTCGATAATAATGTTCAGAAAGCCTAGTAGTTACACTTTCTGTGAGAAATAAGTGATTTAAAGAAATTGGTAGCTGGTGCTCCAGTTAATATATTCCTATTGCATAAGCTGCAAAGTTGATCAGAATTCTGAGCACTTCTTCAAAGTACATACTCCACATAATATTTAATTAAGAGACCCCAGGGCAGTATTTAAGATAATGATAATTGGGTGACTGACTGCACCAGGATGCAAGCCAGGTGCTTATCAGTTCAACCTTCAGTGGCTGGGTTTTTTAAATGCTGAATTAGAAAATGGAGGGAAAAGAGATTAATGGAATTTTGGAATAAATAAACATAACTGTTCACTTTGTAGCCCATCAAAGCAAGGAAGATCCCAGGTCAAGTTTCCGTTAAAAATGAGAGCAGCCAAACTCAACAGTCCGTTCTCAAGTCAGAACAGCCAGCGTCAGGCAAGATATGCTTCTCGGAGCCAGCAAATTGAATCTTCATCAAAAATAACCAGAAGAGGTTTAAGAAACATAAAATCAGCCTCCTCAGCAGTGACAAAGCCTACTTTAAGACTTAATAGCCGGACCACTCGTCAGAGCCAAAGTTCATTACAAGCAGATGTTTTTGTAGAGTTACTTGGTCCTCGAAGAAGACGAAGAGGAAGAAAGAGTGCTGATAACACACTGGAAAACAGCCCTTCCAACTCTGTGGGGTTTAGAATTGTTAATACTGCAGACCCCAGTGAACGGCTTAAGAAGTTTCCAATTTCTGCTTCAAAGCTTTCTCTTCCTGCTGCTGAACCCAAGAGAAGAGGCAGAAAACGACAATCCACAGGTTAGAGAAATGTGTTCATCACAGCAAAATCCACGTTCTGTTCCTTGCTAAAATATTTGTGTGGTAGAGCAAGGAGACTGGAAGCGGTGGTTGAAGGCAGTTTGCTTCTTCCGTCAAGACAGTTTCTTTATTCTGCAGTGGCAAAAGTGAACCTTAAAAACACTTTCAGCCATCTGAGGTTCATCATATCTGTATCTGAAATTTCATATTTGCACACAGTATGCTCTACAATAAGTGGATAGAAAATTTGAAAGCACCTTAACGCACATAAATGCAATTGTTCACTTGTAGCTTTTATGATTTTGTTTTATTAAATAGTTAGATGGTGAAGAACACATATACAGGCAAAGTCATGAAACTGGGAATATACCCATGCAAAAGAAACGTGCTACCAGAAGAAAAGTGTTGTCTGTCTGCTATAGGGCTAACAGTGTCCTTGCTTGTTAAGGTAATACTTTGATGGTAAAGAAATACTTGGAAAAGTACAATAACCTTTTAAAAACAAAAAGGACCCAGTGTGAGACTGAAGAGTGTAAAAGAGCTTGCACTCCAGTGTGGCAGCCTTGTATTCTGCACCATTTCTGTCTGTTACCATTCAGAATTTCTGAGCTTTTCCTTTAACCACCCTGCTGACTACTCTTGAAAGCAGATAAAACCACTCTGAATAGAGGTTTTGTGAAAGTAAAAGTTATGAGTAGGCAGCTGATTCTGTTTTTTCTGTAACAGGGATTTTCTTCAAATGTTTAACAAATCGTTTTAAGGTTGAAATGAGTGAAAAAAATAATTTTCAAAATTAATGCAATGGAGGAGGCACCCAGCTAAGTCCTGGTACTTAGCATTTTATGTGACAAGAGAGACATTTTAGTAGTAAATTGTAAGGCTGGAGTATGATTAATACTTTAGGCCAAACTACATGCCTTATGCTTTTAAACTACAGTTTTAGTATCCCAAAATAATGGCATTTCACCTTTTTTTTTCTTTATCTTTTTTAAAATTTTGCTTGTCAGGCTTTAATTTTTATCTGGTGGGGTGTTGTGTTGTTTTTTTTCCAGAATCATCTCCTCCGATACTGAACAGGAGAAGTTCTGGACGTCAAGGGGGAGTCCATGAGCTCTCAGCTTTTGAACAACTCATAGTGGAACTGGTACGACATGATGACAGCTGGCCTTTCATGAAACTGGTTTCCAAAATCCAGGTAACTGAAAGAACTGTAGAGGGAATAATGAGAGTCCTGCTTCCTGCTGGTAAACCTTGGGAATTTTATAGCATGGTCTGAACAGGGGGATAGAGCTAAGCAATAGGATTCAGGAGAACTCTTACAGCTCAGGTATTTGATGTCAGAAATAACTTTTAAAATTGACATGGTATTGGGAAAAATTTAAATATGCTTTTCATTGGGCATTTAAAAATGTGAATTGCTTTGATTTGAAAAAACCTCAACCAGACAAGTAGAGCACAGGGCTGCCAAAGGTGAGCTTGTGGTTATTAATTAATTAGTTGAATTAATATTTAATTTATGCAAAGACATTCTGAGAACAGACCTGCAATAAATAATAAGATGGAAACAGCTTCACTCTGATACTAACTAAAATGCGGTAAAGAAATTTTGTAGCTTCGTTCTTAATTTCCCTCTTGTTTATATTTCAAAATACCGGATGGTGAAGTGGGCACCCAAAGTTGCTGCTCTGGAGGTTTTTACTACAGTAAAAGTTCCCAAAGCTGCCTTCTGCAGGTTGCACTGGCTTGTCAGTTGTAAGGCACTGCTGGAGCTATCCAACCCTGCCAAAGTGCTTGTCCTTTCCAAGCCCTTTGGGCAACTCTGCACAGGCATTCTTGGGGACCTAGAGTTTGGTGTTCAAATGCTCTGTTAAAATTATAAGTGATAGCTGTTTAATGAAGACTTGAAACTCTGAATTCAGAGTCATAAATAGTTGGAAAGAGTAATCTATTTGGACAAAGAGAATTATGTACAGATGTGAATGGAAGAAGTAAGCATGGAGGAGGAGGAGGAAAGGAATTTTGAATGAAATGGAGGTTAGTGACTGCCTACAAGAGTATTGGGATTATGTTGGGAAGGGTGTGAATCTGGTGAATGCAAGGAAAGATGGAGGATTCAACTTAATTTTGATCCTGAAACTAAAGTGCTAGAATTCAATGCATTCTGTTTTGCCTGAATCGATCACTAAGGGATAGACTCTGTATAGTTGCAAAAAAAATCCGTACCTGAACCAAATTTTCTTCATTATGGTAGAAATTTTGGTTAAAACTTTTTGCTACCTTTAAGACAATGTAAAGAATACACTGAATGGTCAGTGCACAGCAAGCCAGAAAGAGAAAATTACTTTTCTTTTTGGTAATAAACAGCACTCCTAAGGGGAAAGGAATGAAAAATATGTCAATTTTATTCTGTTTCTCCACTAATTCTTTCTTAAGATTCATTTTAAGGTTGCACTTGATAATATTGTAAAGTTACAGGCCATAACCAAAAACTTGGTTTTAAAGCATACATGATGGTGCATGTGGGTATCTTTCCTTGGGGGGAAGGAAATCACGTTTGGATCAGATACCTTTTTCTGTCGCTTCCCCCACCCCACTTTGTGAGACAGAGTCACCCTAGGTGTGATGCTTATGGAAATGCAAAGTTGGATCCGAATGATCAGTACACTTAAAGGTTAGGCAGTCCTTTTCCTCCCCTCACCCTTTATCACATAGATGTTTTCCTGGAGTGGCAGTTCATCACCAGTACTTGCGTACAGTGTCCTGCTTGCTGCAGAAAGGTTCACCACCTTCCCTTCAACACAAGTAATTGGCATCTCAGAATTATGAATGGAGAGTGGTGGAATCAAAATGGTCATTACTTGTGATTAAAGAGCTTTTAACATTGTAATATATTACAGGAAAAGAAAAAATTTCAAAATACTGGAAATAATTTCTGTGCTTGACAGATGGGAATAGCTGGAACAGCATAATGCTTATCTGCTCATGCAATTTTATTACAGTTGTTCAGAGGGTATTTAGGATTATATTTATTCATTGAATTGCTGGCTAATGGTTGTTGTAGTCTGCTACTTCCATGATACAAAAAAAGGAAAGGCAGTGCCTGGAAACTAGTATTCATTTCAGGAAATGAAGGTAGTTGTGTGGGACTCCTCTGTTTATGTAGTAACAAAACATAAATGCTTTCTGCTGATACATGATTTCCTTAATGTTTTACATAGGCAGAATTTAAGCTTCCGTTTGTTTGTCCATGAATCTTTTTGTTTGGATTTTCTTTTTTTTAGGTACCAGACTACTATGATATCATAAAAAAACCTATTGCCTTAAATATAATCCGTGAAAAAGTGAATAAATGTGAATATAAGTTAGCATGTAAGTATTATTTATTGAAAGGGGTACCATACCATGTTCCTTCACTTTAAATTCTTGTCCTAAAATAGAACTTGTCAGATGATTAGAAGGCTGAAATTGTGGTCGGGTTTGGTTTTTTGTGATGTGTTTTGGTTTTTTTAAAAGTGCAGTTACTAATATTTTTTTAAAATAAGATCTGTTGAACATAGCTCCTTTACTACTAACATACATGGTGGGCAGATAAGGAATAGGCAGCTTTGAAACTACCGTAATTTCTCAAGCCTTTGATGTCAGTGAGTGACACTGATGAAATAATTAGAAAAGGTACTGTTGTTTCTGTCTGATTTGTATTTCCTGTATTGATAACCAGAGAAATTTAAGAATGGTTACATGGCACAGCACTGATACAATGATAGAAACACGGCACACATAAAGACATTTTAGTGTTGCAGCTTTGTCTGGGATCACGCTAAATTACTAAATGTACGAATATAGTGATGTCAGACTGCTTTATCAGACTGCTCTCTTATGACTTGAGACATACTGAATTAATTTATTTTATTCACTAGCTGAATTCATTGAAGATATTGAGCTGATGTTTTCGAACTGCTTTGAATACAACCCTCGTAACACAAGTGAAGCAAAAGCTGGAACTAGACTTCAAGCTTTCTTCCACATTCAGGCTCAAAAGCTTGGACTTCCAATCACGTCTGGTAATGTGGACTACACCGCTCCCGCGGCGAAGAAGTCACGAATCTAACCTCTGCCTTCCAAAGGATTTTTTGAGGGAATTTATTACATTCATTAAAACGGATTGGTAAATTACACAGTCGTCATGTCTGTTTAAAGCAATAACAACTGTTTAACCACCTTGAAGTGTGGCCTGCACTATATTCTCAATGTACTATTAAGCACTCAGGAGAATGTAGGAAAGATTACCTTTGCTACAGTTTTATTCAGTGTCTAATAATTTTGATAGATGTACTGGATACAGTACTGGTTTACAGAGGTTTTGTACATTTTTAATACGTTCATGTGTCCAGATATCTTCCAGAAGTACTTTGTTTTTTCCTGCACAAATAACATTGTTTCATCCTCTAGATTTTGTAGGAGCTGTGGTATTGAGGGCTTTATCAACTCAGAGAAAATCTTCTGCTGTAGCACAGTTGAAGAAACTGTGTGTGTTGTTAAAACTTGTTTGAGCATATCTTCTCAACACTAATGAGTACAACTGCATATCTTTTCAAGTACTGTACCAGTGCTGGCTGGAGGTATTCGGTCTGAGTTTATTAAGTAGATATTTATTTAGCATTCAAAGTAATTTGTGAATTTGTTTTGTATTTATAAAATTTGTACTTGGGGCAAAAAAGAAAGAAAGTCCCATAACTTTTTACATTTTGAGGGGTAGGGGTTTTTTGTTTGTTTGTTTATGCCCCTCTGACTTGATGATCAATCAATAAATACCTTCTTGTGTCCCTGGCAGTTCTTCTAGCAATGAGTAAATTTGCAGGACTGTACTCTTAAGTTTCTACATACAGCTTTGGAAGTGTAAAAATAAAATGACACATTTTTTCAAAGTATGTTGGGCTTTGACTTCCTCTTGAGTTGTACTGCTCTACCACCTTCCCATTAGCTTATGAGGACAGTTTACTGGAGGCAACACAGCAGAATCTGGTTCCAGTATGAGTACCCCAGCCAGCACTTTGGGCAGCTGCAGCCACTGTGATACCTGGTCTCTGAGAGATGCGAGTGTCCATTAGTATGTAAGGAGTAACGTAAGTAGTGTGAGTTGCATGGGTCTTTAATTTGGATCTCTAACAGTATAAAACCTCACAGATTTGTTTAGTTGACCAGCAGCTTCTTTAAACTATCCTTACTATCCTTGATAGTTTTACTTTCAATATTTATTAATTTAAATTTATTAAGCTCAGTTTGAGGCAATAGGTTTTGGTCAGTCCTGCTCTCTTGGAGATATGCCACACTTTGAGAAAAAAGTATGGAGCAGAAGTTTGCGGATAGGAGGGAGAGGTAGGAAAAACTGAAACATGAGACTTGCTGCTGCAGCATTTTTTCCCCCTGTGTTTATGCAGCTTGTGTTAGAGGGTTAAAACCTGAATATTCTCCTAACAATTACTTGCTATGTAGTTAAGGGCTTTCTTTGGCTGCCATAGTGCTTACCTTGCCTTAGAAGTGGCAAGAATGGGCATTTCCTTGAGCCTAGGGAATGGATGGCAGTGGATAGGAGACTGGTCAGTTTGAAGTGCTGCATTTATGGGTTGGCTTTTTTTTTAATCATTTTTAAAATCTGAGAATGAGAATGGGGGGGATGTTGTGCAGAAATATCTAAAACTTCAGAGTTTCTGTGGAAGCTTTCTTGTTCAGAGCTGACATCTCTGTCCAGATTAAAGAGACATTTTTTGTTCCCACAAAAGAAATGCTCCCAGTAAAGAATACTAAATTCTGCAATGGGTGTGAGCAGCAGAAGACTTTGTTGCAGGATGTAAGTTGTACTTGATACTCCTGCATCTGTCCAGTCTCGAGGAGCTGTGAATGTCCTCACTAGCAGGTTGCACAGTTGTGCTCGTTCTTGTTCACTTGAATAATCCCCATTGACTTGAATGTGAATACATTTTGGGGAGGGGCATGGTGAGCTGAACAAGTCTAGCTGTGGCAGATGCAATTTAAATCGGTTCTGTCCCAAACCTACTCCCACCTGTTCATTCCCATCACTCTTTCTCCAAGGTTATTTCCTTCAATAGCATCCCCTCAGCAATGCAACTATAATTTTGAGTTTGGAGAGAGCAAGTGGGAATAGTCCAACCCAAATCTCTGCTTATGGCATAGGTGTTTGCATGCTTGTGCTGTGAGCAAAGTTACAAATTCCACATTAAGAATGGATCATCTTGGATTCAAACTAATGAAGCTGTACCAGACTCTTAAGAAAAACAGGCAGTAGGCTTCCTTGTGCTCCAAGTGCAGCACCTGTCCTCTAAGCAGCATTTTAACAAGATGCAGTGGTGGATGTTTTGCCCTTCTTGGTTGCTTCAGTGTATCCAGATACTGCTACACCAACTGGTTTTCCTGCTGTGCAAATAGTGCCCCTTTCATTCACGTCAGAGCTGAGTAACTACCCCAGGCAATTTCTTCTGATGTTTTTTGTACATAACTCTTAAAGAGCTGTGGGCTTCCAACCCAAAGGACTCTCTTTCCAGGAAACACCAGCATTTCCACAAAGACAACTTGCTCACCTCCTGGCCACCACAGGCTACCAAAGAGACAGAAAACCAGTTCTTACAGTGACTGCAGTTCTTGGAAGCAGCCCTTCCTCCCCAAGCTGGATGAGGTCACAAGGAGAAATCCTCTTCAAATCCTGGCTGTAGCCTTCTGTGGTGGCTGCAGTCAAGCTGATACTGGCTGTTCATGTCTAGGTGTCAATACCAGTGTAGCTAGGACTTGTTGTGTCCAGTCCCTTCACCTGTATTAGGAGGCAGGTGATCACCTTAACTGGCATATCCAGTGTCAGATTCACCTGCTGGAAGTGTCATTTCTGGAAGCCTGTAACAATGCTGGAAACTTGTGTTGCTTTGGTCTGGCAGCCCACATCACAGATGTGAGCTAGCACTCTTTGTAAGGGGTTTGAGCCGGGGCCAGTGCCCCAGCACCCACTGTTGGATGGCTCTTTTGTGGAGGGGTGAGGTTTTAAGTACTTAGGAGAGAACACTTAAATGTTTGAGTTAACAATAAAGAAAGATGATCTTAGCATAATCTTAGCAAATATGGGCATTAGAAACCAGTAAGTAGCAGCTGAAAACCAGCCTGAGTTTACATATATAGTTTCAGGGAGACAGAACATGAACAGCCCCAGTCCACTTGCTGCGGTCACCACCTGCCTCACACCCAGCCGTCCCTGCATCTGTCACAGTCCGGAAGTGAGGAGTCTCCTGTGGACATATGCAGGGGGCAGGCACGTCCCTGGGGACACCAGACTGCACCAGAGTCCTGCCCAACACCGTGTTTCTGCTGCGCTGGTAATCTAGTACTTTAGGATTTAGGAGATTACACTTGTGGTTTATGAATCATTGATGTAACCACCGAATTAACCTTTACCCTGCAGTGATCTTGTCTCTTGCAAGTTTCATCTGTTTGTATTCAATAAATAATATCTAACACTGGTCATGTTACCTATTGTTGATCACTGTCATAAACGATCACAGCAATTCTAGGTAGTGCTTCCTGAGGGTAGCAAGGACTGTTTCTACCCTACAAGAGCCTTCTCATTCTAAAGAAGTTGCCAGTGTCCAGATGACTGCAGGAAGTTTTCTGTACAGCATTTGGGTGCAACTCTCAGAGATCTTTCCCTTGCACTGCTTTGATCTTCACAGCAGTGACTTAGTCTAGTTATGCTGAGGTGCTCCTGTTGCTCTACGCAGCTTACTGCAAGGGGATATTCTGAGATTTCTCAGCCTGCTACCAAGTGATGTATTCTTCCTCCTGCCTTTCATCAGCTACCTACTTCCCTTAATTTGGTGCTTCCTTAGACAGTGCACTATTAAAACCTTGCCTTGCAGCGCTCGATTGTGTATTTGTCCAGTATCAGGCAAAATCCCTTGGAGAATCCCCGGTTACCACCAATAAGAAAGCTTCCCATTTTAGGGCACTCGGGTTTGAAGATGATGTCTGGATTAAGACTGACGCAAAAAGTGAAATAACTTGTGCTGCAAATCAAAATAATTATAAAGACAGATAAGTAAACTGATCACCTTGTTTCCCAATAGGGGTGCTGACATAGCACTGTCCCTAAAATATGTCTCTGTATTTGTGGATGTCTGTGTATCTACTTGGACAAAGTTTGGGATTTTTAACTGGTCTAAGCCACTGACTATCAGTATTTTGTGATCACTCATGAATCATAGAACTTAGAGAATGGTTTGGGTTAGAAGGGACCTCAAATATCTTGTTACTACCGGGTTGCCATGGGCAAGGACACTTTCCATTAGACCAGGATGCTCAGAGCCCCATCCAACCTGGCCTTGAACATGCCAGGGAGCACTGCCACAACTTGCCTGAACAACCTGTTCCAGTGCCTCACCAACCTCACAGTGAAGAATTTCTTCCTCTTATCTAATCTAAACCTGCCTTCTGGCAATGGGAAGCGATTCCTCCTGGTCCTGTCTCTGTGCCCTTCTAAAAAGGCCCTCTCCAGCCTTCTTGTACGCTCCCTTCAGGTACTGGAAGGCATTTTGGAGTGCATTAAAATACACATCAATACAAGCTACACTTAGGGCAGAAAGTTACAGGCTGCATGTGTTTTCCAAAAAGTGCACTGAGACCAACTCTAGGTTTGTTTCTTTACCATAATATATCAGTTTCCTGCGTTTGTAGTGCTTCTTTCCTGGAAAATCACTGAAATGAATTAAAAATGTATTTTCTGAGGTGCAACTCAATCTTTATATTTTTTTTAGGTATGAAAGAAGGGGAAGAAAGTGTTTCCTGGGTCTGTATCAGCCGCTGCCCTGCGAGAGGCTCAGGGTATGGCCAGCAGCTGGCCAGGCTGGAGGTGCTCAGCCCACGCGACGTCCCTGCAGCCTTTGCCAGAGTGGGGAGAAGGCAGCAAGCTCCGGCATTCCGCCTGCGCCTCCCTGCTTGCTCACAGCGTTTATCCAGCTGTTCAGGTCACTCGCTTTTGATGAGAGAAATGTTTGATTGGGCCAAGTTTCCTACAGGGATGTTACATGACAGCATACTCTCCAAAATGCTGGCTGATGGCCATGGAAGATCAGCTTTCACTTCTTTCTTCTCTGCTGTTGTTTGTCTTTTTCTTCAGATTGATTTCAAAGAACCACAGAAGAAAGGGTTTTTATTTAACTAATGAGGTGCTGCTGCACCAGCACCGTGTCACAGCATCATGGTCTAGAGTTATTCTGGAGCTTGTGCTGCCTGGTTTAACCATGCCATATGGAGGGACTGAAAATGACATGCTTGTGCCATAATTTCCCTGTAACAAAGTTAGAAGGAATCTTCTACAAGAATTACCTTGCTCTGCTAGGAGCAGTCCAACTTCATCTTTGTCAATTTGATAGCCTTGCCTTACCAATTTATTTAGGCTTTATGTCAATAGTTCCTAGGTTAACATTCCTATACGAATGTGTATTATAAGCTATGTGCTGTCCAAGTTTTCTTCTTCAAGCGCCCTACAGATGAAATTAGCTCAGAAAGGACTTTGAAGAGACAGGCAGTGCTGTGGCTCAGCTGCTGTGAATCCTGTGTTCAAAATGGCAGAAATGGGAGCCAGGATGCTAAAATGTTTGGGGTTTGGACTGCAGTTCTGCATTTGACTCCGGGCAGTGTGGAGCTTCACAGTTGCTTTTTGTGAGCATTCCTGTGCAGATCCCACCATCAGTCACATGCTGAGTTCTGCAGTCCTGGCACAGCTCAAGAGTGCTGCTGTCACCAGAGGACACTTCTGCACTGACCGACAGGTCCGACCATCCAGCAACAGTTATAAATATTCCTTTGCCTCAGTCATCCTAAAGCCCATCCTCAATCACCAGAAACTGATCTCGACTCATGTATTTAGCATGTTAGGCTTAGCTAATGTTCTATTTTTAGATTGCTGTCTGAAAAAGAAAAACGTGCTGGTTTTCAAAGGCACTATCAACTTTTTAAGCATCATACCTTGTAAAGGGGCTTTGAAATGCTTGAATATATTTAGACTGTGCATCTTTTGTTTCCATAGTTGTTGCTGTTAAGAGGTTTCTTAGAACCAATCCTTGGATTCAACCTTCATCACACAGAATTTCCTTCTGTTCAGATGCAATGCTGCAAACTGAGTCCAAGATCTGTCTGGAGCAATTTTAAGAGTATTAGAACTCCAGAACCAGAAGTGTCTGTCCTCCTTTTTGTCTGATCTTTACAGCTTCCAATCTAAACATGCCATATGAATTAATCTCCACAGTCTTGGCACATTTGTCATGGGTTTCTCTATCTCCTGGAAAGTATTTTAACCTTTGCTGGTGACTCTTTTTTGTATCTAAAATATATGTCCTTAAATCAGACCTGCAATGTCATGGTAATGCTGATCATGATTAGAAACAGTCCATTTTCCAAGGGCCTTATTCCAACATGATGACATAACCCCAGCAGGAAAAGAAGAAAACAGAGCAATGAAGGTTAGTAGCAGAATCAGGCCAAGCCTGGAAGACTTGGGATCAATGCCTGAAATCTGTGTAAAATCTGTGTATAGTGCTGCCTTTCACTTGCCCATGCACAGGAAAGCAAGGATTCCTCATCCCACCAGGACCCCTGACTGTCTCAAGGAGCCCATTTTCAAGAGCTTTTCTGTAAAAAAGAACGAAGTTGAATCATTATACACCTGATGTGTCAGCCAACCCCAGCAAATTGAAGGTCTGCACATGCCTGTCCTAAAGGAAAAGAGGTTTTGGAAACCATCGCCACCTTTTCATGGAGTTTAAATTGTGCCATCTGCTGAGATGGCTGACTGTATCCTAACTTTTGGCAGTTGTCCTCCTGCAAACCAAGCTGAAGCTGTTCAGAAATTACCCTTTCCAGCTGTCATGCTCATCTGCTGAGATTAGTCACTGCTCTGTGGCTCAACAAGTTTTCAAAAACCTAAACAGGATGAACTCACTGTTAGGAGAACTGTAGGTGTGCACTTAGGTAACAGTACTGTGGTCCTTACTCCTTCTATGTATAAGATCTATTAATATAATATAATATGATATGATATGATATGATATAATATAATAAGTATTGTGGGCAAAGAACCAACTGTTGAACCACAACAGAGTAAAGAAAGAGACTACACTTTTTTCTCCATTCTGATTTTAAAAAGAAACAAAAATTTCTGCTTCTGTGCTGGGGTAAGTCTATTGAAATCCTAGCACGTGAGGCAGCAGAATTTGACTTTCTAAGCTTTGGAAGAAAAACTTGGAGACTCCCAGCATATGGACTATCACTCAGTTTGTAAGACATGGGGAACGTGTAAAAAATTGCTGAGTGCTGTTGATGCATGTGCATGGCAAAAGGACACTGCAGCAGTTAGAGACACATTTGCTACATTTCCTGGCATATGGGAATTAAAAAGGCTAGAAGGATAAATAGTAGCTATTTCTTCTAGTGCTAAAAATGTGCAAACCTTTTGAAGTCGAATATATTATAATTATGTAAAGGCAGTTTTTATCTTCTGTTTTTATTAATGAGGCTGAGCGAAGTTTCCCTGTATTTTAGACTCAGGGGAGTTTTTTGTTCTGTTTAGCCATTTCCCTGCCATTATTTTTCATGTTTGTCTCACAGGAGGAATTTTTATTTCCTTTTTTTGCTGTGTTTAAATACCATACCTAACACAATGTCATCACAAGACGTAACATTTTTATTAAACCTCTCCCTCGTCCATTGCCAGGCCCGTGGCTGCCCGGCGTTGTGATTCAGTGGCACGTGTGAGTTACCAGCACGGCACTGAGAGTCACGGCGGGAGAGAGAGGGAGAATTCCACCCTGCCCCGAAAAACAAGTGGCTGCTGCTCCTTGAGCATCCCTGCTGGCCCTGCCGTGCTGCTGTTGCTTCCTGCCGCCTCCTTCTGCCTGCTCTTCTGGCATACGGCCATCACCAGGTCAACTCGTCCAGGGAACGCGGATGGTTGAGCTTTGCAAGCGGAAGAAAAAAAAAAAAAAAAAAAGCTTTTCTTCAGCCGCATCCCTGCACGGGCTGAAATGCAGCTCCACTTGGCAGAGAAAGAGGAAAGAGGCTGCTTGACACGAGGGAAGCATCGCAGCACTCAGGCCGGCGTCGCCGCCCCGCGCCTCTCCCCGCGCATCCCCCGGCTGCAGCCGGACGGGCGGAGGGAAGGCTCCGGGAGCCCCGGGGGGTGGCTGGGCAAGGCAAGCAGCGCTCCCACGCCAGCAGGGAGCAGCTGGCGGGCCGGGGCTGTGAGGTGGCGGCAGCGGGAGCAGCCTGGGCCGTGACTCAGCCGAGGAATGTCCTGGCACGGGCGGCCGCGGCTCCCGGTGAAGATGACGCAACGGGCTCGGCTCGGCCCGGCAGAGCCCACAGGCGTGAGCGACTCCTCGGCAGCCAGCGCCTCGCTCGCCCGCAGCCCTGCCCGCGCCACTGCCAAGGGCAGCGACAGCTCGGAGCCCCAGAGGGGTTTTGGGACCGCACCGGTGGGCGAGGCTGCTTAAGCCAGCAGAAGGGATCCGCGGAAAAGGGATAGTGGAGTCTAGAGCTTCCCTTCTGGGGCCTGCTGGGGATCCGTGCCTCACACTGCCCCTCTCGCTGCAGGCTCCTGCAATTAGCTCCCAGGGAGGCACTGCAAATCTTGCTACCTTGCAGCGAAATCGTGCCAGGATCCACAACTTAAAATATATTTACTGTATATTTTTTTTAAAGGAATGTATCTGCAGTGTAAGGGAAGAGAGAAAAAACTCAGTGTTAGCATTTCACAGGTTTTGTCTAATACTCTCTTACATTACAAGAAGTTAGATTTTGTCTGGCATTCTTTGCACTCCCACTGAAAATATGGAATTGTTGGAAGGGTACACAGGACAGCAAAGGGGAAAAGAACTGCCTTGAGTAATAGATCTCATCAAATGCAGTTTCCAATAGATTTCTCTCCCCTGACAGGTTGATTTTTTCGAACTGAATGGTATTAAGACTCTCTGTGATTTCAGTGTGCATCTCTGCAAGTTTCTCTGCTTTTCCTTTCTCTCTGCTTAATCCCCTTCTTGAAGGTAATCTGGCTACACCATAAGAGCTCTGATGTCTACTATCAGAAACCAACAGGTTCCCAAGTTGAACTGGTAGACATATAGCCCCACTTTCTTCTATCTCAAATGAATTATTTCATAAAACTTAATTACTTAATTAAGGATCTTAATTACTTTTGTGACCTCTATTCTTCGTTCAGATTTAACTCAAGCCAACAAGTTAAAAAGTCACTGAGAAGGATTAGCCCAAGTGAGAGAGGGCATGCCCAAGGAGGCCAAGCAGAGGCCTTGCTTCCACTGGAAACAAGGCTGAAATGGTAACATTTCAGGTAACATCGAGGATGACAGAGAAGCAAGGAGGACGCACAGCTTACTAAAGGAAAGGACTGATACCAAAGAGCTTCAATGCATAAGGCAGCTTAGTCCATTATAATAATTTCTCACTAATGAGCATCCAGGATTTGAATCCAAACAAACAGTGCCTCCTGCTTCCCGGTGAGTCATTGCTTCCATCCATCCACAGAGGGTGAGGGGAGGCTTGGAGGGCTTCCTCAGAGACATGCGCTCCACAGAGGGTATCATTCACCAAGCTTTTAGTGCTGCTGCTGCTGGGCTCTCTGAATCATTGGGCTATTTCGGTGGTGCCTGGTGGGATGCAGGTCTTGTGGCATAGGGGTAGTGAAACTCGATGCTTCCTGAGTGCAGTGAGATGCCAAAGTGGGGAACCAGCTTTGTCTGAGTGTGCTCCAGCAGTACAATTTGCTTGGTCATTATTGCCTTTGGCTGGATACTGGCTGTTTCTGTGGCCTCCGAAGTTTACCATTGGGGTCTATCACAAGTTCCTTCTGTGATCACTGCAATCACCAGGAGTTCAAAATTCATTTTGTTGAAGATGAGAAGCCCTTTTCTGTTTACCTGTGACCTGGTTTTCACCTCTAAGAAATGCTCTCAAATTCTGGTAAACTCATTTCTGTCTCAGAGATTCCTGTAAAGTCAGGAAATACGTCTCCTTCAGCCTGTGCTGCTTCTGTACTCTGATGTCTGCCAAGTACCACTCAGTGATGTGCAGCAGCAGCCCTTAGTGCCTGGATACCTCAAGTGAGGTGAAGATAGTAGCAGGCACTTCTGATTCATTATTCAGTTTCCATGGTGTTAAAAACAGACGGTGGTGAGTCATGCGCAGTTTTGGATTTGTCATCCCTGAAGCACCTATCTAGCCATGCAACTCTGGAGCTGGTAACTCTCCACCTTTCATTTTAGAAGCCTGGGATATGCAGTGCAGAGGCCCTGTGTGGGTGGCTGAGGGTGCACTGCAAGGGCATGAGATTAGGGCACTCACACACAGCAGATTCATGCTCTTGTACACATGTTAGAAGAAGTTTGCTGAGCCCATGGCAGTGGCCATGGCCACTGGTACTGGAGGATGTACTGCACATGGGCACAGCTACACCAGCTTGCCAAGGCGAAGGAACTCCAAGCTGCCCTTTGCTTCCTGACATTGTGTATGGCTTCAAAGACCTCTGTCTGGGACACTAAGGTGTGTCACACACAGCATGTGTCACACACAGCATGCCATGACATGCTGCAGTGCCATGAAGGCTGTTCTGACATACATTAACCTATCCTGACGTTTAGAACCTGAAACCACCTAAGTCCACCCTAGCCCATGACATTGCCCAAGAGCAGCAGAGGCCCAGAATGGGGCTGTCAATACATTCCCATGGACTTATGTTGATTTAAGCCAATCATAAAACTGTGTCTTGACAATTACCCAGTTTAGGATTTCAGCCAAAAATTCCCATAACAATTTTCACCTCTCCTAACTAGTCACTTGAAGAAAAGACAGCACTTACTGTATTTGAAAATTTATTTTTGTGATGGATGATTCTTTAAATGCAAAAATACAATAAAGGTACTCCTTCCTGAGTCCCACATTGCTGGCACTTAAACAGGCAGTAACGGTAACAGAGTGTCCATCATCTAGAAAAAAAAGACTTGGGTCTAACAGAGCTCAACGGCAGCAGGAAGTCCTAAATGTGTGGCTGTAAGGAGCTGAGAGGTAAATATAGGTCCGGATTAGCGATTTCAAGGTTGATGGATTAAGTTTTGAATGTTGATGAATGCAAATCAGTCTCTGCATCCAGAGGGTATGATGTAACTCAGAAAGGATATGGGAAACATAGTGTCTCAGCTGGTCATCATGGTAATACATAGTAACAGAGAACAGAGGCGGGCGGAGGGAGAAACGTCAATATATCCCTCACACAATGCAATATGAATATATGTATATATATATATATCTATGTATGTATGTGTATCTAAAACACATCTATGTATCTAATACACATGTATGCATGCTGACAAACACTGGTTTGTCGGCTTCCACCACCATACTAGTAGCAATTCAAGCGTTTTGAGGAAAGAGAGCTGGCTGGTCACAATGCAGGCTGGAGACTCACAGGTCAGGTGCCTGAGGTCGTAAATGTTCAGGATCTCTTGGTTTTCAGACACACCAGTTCAGGGCACAGGGTTGCATAGGACTGAGAATATTCTTGTCCACTTGGATGGGCTAGAGATAAAATGCTCTGTTTGTCGTCCTGTGCCCGAAGCCCTGTCCAGCTCGATATGGAACAGCAAAACACTGTCAGGAGAGCTGTCCTTCCTTGTTTTCCTGCAAGTCATTTTCCCATCTTTAAATGCTGCGCCTTCCACCCTATGTGCTGAGTCCCACCCCACTGTCTGAGCAGCTCTTCCAAGACGACAGAAAGGGCAGTCTTTGCGCCAGGCCCCCGGGCCTTCCCTACAGAGCCCGGGGCAGCCGCGGCGGCAGCAGAGCTGCTCTCAGAGCGGGGACAGGGCGTCGTGGCACACGGCAGCGACACAATGCCGCCTGTGCCGGCTCGTGGGGCGGGAGCGNCTCGGGGGGCGGGAGCGGCCAGCCTGGCCCGGCCACGACCCGCGAACAGGGGGCAAACCCTTGACAGCAGCGGAAAGCGCCTCGGCCAGGCGGTGCGGGGCAGGGCGGGCGGCGGTGGCTGGCTCCGAGCCGCCATCGTGCTCCAAGCCCAGCGAAGGGGCCGCATCGCCCCCGCTCAGCAGCCAGACCGCCGAGGGCCCCGCCCAGGGCTGCGGGGCGCAGGCCAGACGACCCCTCGGCCGGCGGCAACGCTGCCTCCGCGGTGCGGACTGCCGGGCCCCGCCGCCCCC
>VZRM01006487.1:75925-103736 GCA_013397955.1 Grantiella picta
AGCTCGCTTGCTCACTCGCAGTGGGTTTCCTAAATTACTTTCCTTTTGCCTTGAGCTCCCCGTTTGCCCTGCCGGTGTTTTGTTTCCTTGCTTCTTTAGGCTCGTGTTCTGAACAGCTTGCATGCCTTTTGTGGAGCTGTACAGTTGTAATTGGTATTTTTGTATGAACGAAGAACAGTCAAACAATACTCCTGCAGCAGTATGAAGTAAAATTCGGGAGTTCTTAAGGCGCGGTGTTGAAGTTGACACAATTCAGAAAACATTTCTGCTGCTCGTAGAGCCTTACCTCACCCAACAAAATAAGAGTCATGACACTGCTGGATGTGAGCTGCTGCTGTAGCTTTGTTATACTAAAAAAAAAAAAAAAACACCAAAGCAAGAGCCAACAAAAAACAACCCACCAAAACCCCACCCCCTCCCATCCCAACCGAAAATTACAAACTCCTCTCCTATGCTCAGTTCCTACCCCCTCATCACTCTCTCTTCCCCTCCCCCCCAAATAAGCCAAATGCATGATAAGGTAAACTGCTTGAGTAGTACAGTTGTGTGACTAGTTGTACAAAACTGCTATCCAGAATTGCAGCTGAAGTTGCTGAGATATGCAATAAGAAACTACTGAATTTACGCCTCCTTTATATCTTCTGCTCCAGTCCCACAAATATTACTAAATTCGTAATGTGTTCAGGTTGAGTATAGTATTTTTATTCTTATGGGGCCAGGCAGACTTCTTTATCTAGCACTATGGGCTATCATCTTTTTCTAGTGAGTGTTAATTTTTACTGTTTAAATTATTCCTTTGATCTCATTTTACAGGCTTCTGGAGTAACAGTCAATGATGAAGTCATAAAGGTTTTTAATGACATGAAAGTAAGGAAATCTTCAACCCCAGAAGAGATTAAAAAAAGAAAGAAAGCTGTTCTCTTCTGCTTAAGTGATGACAAAAAACAAATAATTGTAGAGGAGTCAAAGCAGATATTGGTTGGTGACATTGGTGATACTGTGGAGGACCCCTATACAGCCTTTGTGAAGTTGCTACCTTTGAATGATTGCCGATACGCTTTGTATGATGCCACATATGAGACAAAGGAATCTAAGAAAGAAGACCTGGTATTTATATTCTGGTGTGTGAAAGCAAAGCTTGCTGTTAAAATTGAATATTCTCGAGCTACCACTGGATGACTTAATAACTGTGTTGTTGTGGCTTTCTTCTTTCTTTAAAGGGCTCCTGAAAGTGCACCTTTAAAAAGCAAGATGATCTACGCAAGCTCTAAAGATGCCATTAAAAAGAAATTTACAGGTATAGACCTAGAAATGCTTTTCTCAGTAACTGCAATGCCGTTTAGATATTGAGGTTCTCACAAGTACATTGTTGTCCATCTGTCTTTCAGGTATTAAACATGAGTGGCAAGTAAATGGTTTGGATGATATTAAGGACCGTTCAACACTTGGAGAGAAATTGGGAGGCAACGTGGTAGTTTCACTTGAAGGAAAACCCTTATAAAAAGACAGACAAGTGCCATCTGGATCTAAGGAGCTTCCATTTCTGCAGCTCGTTCAATTGGAATAGTATTAGTTTCCCCATCCCCTCCCCTCCTCAAAAAATAAGTCCCTTCCCCACCGCCCTGAAGGAGATGTCATTGTTAAGCAGTCTACCAGTGATTGCCATTAGACTGTTTAATCCTGGTAGTTTTATGTAGGATTCAAGGAATGCTTTCACGTCATGCTCTTGGCCAAAACTGACGTTGCAGGCATTCCTTGCAACATGTACAATGAATGTGATAGTTAATGTAAATAGTCTAGCAGACAGCAAAGGGTAAGCTAATTAAATGCCTTGAAAGTATTGTCCACTGGTCGGATGGTAGACTCTCTACAGTATTACTTACAGTTGCACTTGATTGCAGTTCCATGAGGCTCTTGTGCATTCATACACCTCACCTGCCTTGACAAGCCTATTTTTGTGACATGGCAGCACACAACACTAT
The DNA here is from genome assembly GCA_013397955.1 of Grantiella picta. NCBI lineage: Eukaryota > Metazoa > Chordata > Aves > Passeriformes > Meliphagidae > Grantiella > Grantiella picta. The sequence goes on from VZRM01006487.1 coordinate 77,908, forward strand.
GCATTTAAAGCACTTTTTTGTAATATGTTTTACCTGCCCCCCCCAAGGAATGCCAATTAAGTTGCTGTAACTGTGTCATCAAATTATTGTAGTACCTCAGTTTCATTCCTGTTACATGCATATCTTTATAAATGAAGTAGCTGTTACGATGCCTTTCGTTTTCCATTGAATGTACACTACTGAACAGGAGTAGAAGTTATCTGTTTACCGTATGAGTCTTGAAACACTAAGGTTTTGTAAAACATCAGTCATGGTGGCAATTTCTGTATTAAAAAGAGCCTTAAATGGAACATTGTTTTTTGAGATCAAAAACTGGCCACGTTGCAATAAAACTTGTGGCTTATTACAGAACGTTGCCTTGTTTTCATTGGAAAATACAGTTTTTAAGTGTTTAAGCATATTTCAAATAACTTCTGTGGAAAGTATTGTAAAGGTAAACAATCATTAATCTCAAATAATGCAACTTTTTCATACTGATTTAGGCACTGCTTTACAATACTTTGTGGCTCTGTTCTGACCGTTCAATAAAGGACCTGCTCCTAGTTTACCGTAAAGTAAAGAAGCTACCACTACTGGAGACCATTAGTTCCATGAAACACTTGTGTCAGAAACCTAAAAATATGAAATAATTAACCATGCAGTGTGTTTTGTACCTGAATGTTCTTAAAGTTCTACACGCCAGAGTAAAACCTTGCACGAGTTTTTACAGCTCGGTGTCTTTCTTGGTAAGACAATGTGTAATTACAGTTACATGGAGAAGATGAAGCTGGGAAGTAATTTTTGTTTCTTGAGTGTTGCAGTTAGACCGACTCAGTACAAGAATTAGCCTAAATGAACTGTTCTACTTGGTAGCTTCTATGTAAATAGAACTGGAAAGTGTTTGCCACTACTGAGGCTTGCATAGGGGACGTGTTTTGGCTGGGAGCCAAATAATGCTCTCCTTATAGAGAATTTGATCTGCTCTGTGTGAGCAATCCTCCGTTAGCCAGAGCTATTTATGGCAAACACATGCTTTTGTATCTTGTCATCGTTATCCACAAATGGCAAAACTGGACATGATTCTCCTGGTATGCATAAAGGAGCGCTGTTAGGCAGCCACTGGCAGCTGAACTGTACATGCTGCTAGAAGGAATGCTCTTTTATCATTACCTTATTTTAAAAAGTTGGTAGAGTGGAACTGTGGAGCTTTTAAATATGGGCTCTTTATGTTCAGTATATAGCCCTTTTTCAACAAGGAAGCAGATAATCCAAATACTTTTTCTTTCTCTCTCTTCCCCGCCCNCTCTTGTCCTGTAGAACTTTAAGACTTTATTTCAGGCTTCTGGCTATCCCTATGACTTGCACACCTCATTGTGTTAGCTGTTCTATGTAGACTAAACTTTACTAGAATTTAACTAAAAAGGCATGATGACCACTGACTTACTAAGTGTATTAATGAGTCTTGGTTTTGTTCTACAAAACTCTCCTTTCAGGTACCTTTTAAGGTTGCGAAGTAACTGATGGTATGCATGTTGTCTGGATTTAAAAAAACCCACAACTTTTTATTCCTCAAAATAGTCTATTTCAGATCATTCATGTTGTATGCAAAGCCCAGTTTAATGTAAAAATCTTTGTGCTTTATGTTTTACTTGAGTTCAGTACAGTAAAATGAAATGATCTTTTAACTGATTTTTAACAAGGACTGATTTGTTTCTTTAGAAAAAGCCAAAATGGAAAATGTTAAATTATAATAAACCATTTGAATTTTCATTTCAGACAGTAAACTTTTTTTAAGGAGTACTGTGTTTAAATTTATTGTTTGTCTCTGCTGCAGTCTGGAGAAATGTCTATGGCTTCTTAGTTGAATATTATAGGTTTTTGGGTTTTTTTAACTAGGTTAGGTGTATATTCACTCAGTCCAACTAGCTATGAAATTGAAGCACAAACTGTATTTATGTAAGATTCTTACCAAATTAAGGTTTTGGATCCAAAAGGATCAGCCTGCCTTCAGTTTGTTCTTGAAATGACTGACTGACTGACTGATGCGAGGTCCAATTCAGATGGCTTGCTTTAAAAAAAACAAAAACAAAAAACAAAAACCAATAGAGTGCTACAGAACTGTTACTGTTTGAATTATAAAACAAATGAGAGACAGCTGGCATCTGTTCCAAAATGGTTTGTCAGCTGTTGTTTTCTGTCATTATGCAAAATGGTGAGGGCCTCATTGTGATTGAGAAGTGGAGGAAAATCCTCTCAAGTTGAATATCTTCTGTGTATCTCCATGTAGACATGACTTTTGGATATCTTGGTTTCAGTTATTGATTAAAAAATGTTAGATAAATTTCTCATGAGAGTAGCTTCTTTTTTTTAGAAGAAATGGCATTTTTCTTCTAAAAAAAAATACTTCAAAGCCAGCAGTTGTTTTGTTTGATTTGGTAAATCCTGGAAGAGGTATAGATAGATGGGTTTGATTTCTCTGAAAAGGGAGATCAATCCAAGACTTGAGTATGTAAGTGAGGTTTATGTTTGTGGCGATTTTAGAAACGCAAATCTTAAATTTGTATGGACTTGAGTGTGTAAGAATCACTCCTAGTCAGATCATGAAATGGAGTTTGAGGATGCTCTGTTAAAACCCAGAGTGTTTCTCTAAGTGGAAGAATCTTCCTGCTCTACCGTTCCTTCAGCACAAGTGATGGAATACAGTAATTGCCACAATTTGGTAATAAGCTTTACTCTGTTATGCCAATTCCAGTATAAACCAAATTTTCATGTCTGCCTATTTTTTATAAACTTCTGTAAGTTCCCTTTAGTTTATGGTGGTGAGTTAATGATTGTAGAGTGAAAACATGGCACTAATGATGGATCAAAGATCATCAATGTAGCACCTGTCTATGAGTATTGAATTTCTTTGAAATATTTCTGATTTTGAAAACCTGGTATAAATAAAATTAATTTAAATGTCTTCAGTTGTTGAGTTTGTTTGTGTGCTAGACAGCACCTATACTAATCACTTTCTTCTTGTCTTTGGATTGGGAGCTCCCCAGATACTGGGAAAGGAGAAGTTGTGGAATACCTGGATCTTTGTAACAGGTTTCATCTGCTGCTCATTCAACTGTAGCAAAAGCCAGCACCAGTGGCTCTGGAGATGGCTATGGTTCTAGATAACCTTTTTCTTTTGTTGGACCCCAGCGCATGTATTCAGAAAATTAGATGGCTTTTATGTAGCAAATGCAGCAAAAGAAGTATGTTTACACTGGCAAGTAGTTTCTAATACAGGGAAGAAAGTGAACTGATGTGAAAAAGTGACTCCATGAAGAAAGATCAAGTTATTATAGTTTTGGTATCAGTGGTATCTCTCTTGTTAATATAGAATTTCTTAAATTTAGGAATATGTGATCTGGAAGAGTTAATTTTGTGAACAAAGCTGTCAAGAAAGAGCTTCACTGGATTATCTGGAGAAGGCAGACTTAAAATGCACATTTTACTGTTAACCTAACAAACTTTCTCTGTGGCTGTGGGGAACATGCATGAGCATATGCATTAAAAAAAGAATGAAAGGTCTTACTCTGAAGTTTTTAATACAAATTACTGTTTAGTATAAAAATGTTATATTCTTACTAAATGCATATCCAGTGCTTGACACTATTGAATTTGGACATTTCCCTGCCTCACCTCCCATGCCGTTAAATCTGTAATAATCTCCATAGCATCTTACTCTTCCTTGCATTATTTATCTATGCATTCTACTACTAACATCTGAAAAATAAATATAACAGTAAAAATTAAATCCTTTAATAGGAGTTCAAATAGGTGACAATTTGTGTTTGTTTGATGATTTAATAGAATTGTCTTGCAGAAAAAAATGTGCTAATTGGAGGCATTGAAAGTAATTTTGACATTCCTAAGTTTCTGTTATTGTCTTTAATACCTCATTGTAGGTTAATGTTTCTGGTCAATGTTGTCAGCTTTGCTTCATAGTTACTTAGAAAAGTAATGATTGAAAAAGAAACTTGAAGGTGCTGCTGATTATTTTAGAAGTTTCTAAATGTCCGTTCAGATTATAAAATAACATACCAACTTCAGTTTCCTACTGCTAGCCTAATTTTTATTCTTGTGTGTACAGGCTTAGAAATGTATGTGTAACTGTAATTATGCCTCTTCTTTTCCACCTCTTTATTTTTAAAAGCAGCTGTGTCACTGCAAATCCCTACCATCTGCCCACCATCTTCTGTAAAGGTTTACAGACAATCTCCACTTGTACTTTTTAGTATCTATTTTCCCCCTCTCTTGTTTGTGATTGTAGAAATTTGATTTAGAAAAACTAACCACTGTAATATTGTGCTCCTCGAAAGCTTTTCTATTATGCAGAAGGTTAAAAGCATCAGTTAGTCTCTGGTGAGCACAGCTGCAGGGTATACATTGGCTTGAAAAAAGAGATGTGATTTCAAGAACCAGTTTAGAGAGCCTTATTTGTGTCTTCTTCCTCTTAGTGGCAGCACTGCTTTCATCTGTGACTTTCTATTAAGGCTGATGTGAGAGCTAAGCTTTACTTCCATTTTGGCTGTTTCAACAGAAAATGGAATGTGCATGTAGCAAACAATGTGCAGAGAAGCAGAAAAGGTTAAGAAGCAGCAGTTTTTCATGGAGACCTGTACATCTGGTGGTGGGGAAAGGGTTACAGCAGAGGATTTGTTTCTTTTAATTTCAGTAGGAGCTTGCAGCTGTAATGACTGGGCTTATGTTATCTTTTGCTCTGCCTGAACATACTGATTCCACAGTCTCAACTGTCTCAATGCTTTCATGCAATGAAATGTGAACACACAGCTGTGAAATGGGGTTTACTCCTACAGAAGTGAAACTCTGCTACAGCAGTGCTCTTAGTTAGCCATGTCATATGGAGAGAGGCACCTAAGCTGCATTTGAACAATCCTTAAAAATGTGAGGGTTTTGATTACACCAAATACAATAATTAAGCTATTACATGAGGAGTGAGGATGAATGGGTGTAGTTCTTAATTAGGTGACTGCAAGTGACAAATATAATTCATGGTCATATTTTTGAATCTCTGCCTTGTTATTTAAGCGTGACTTAAAGATGAAACACTTTCCGGTCCACAGAATTCATTGCCCGCATAAATTCTTTTAAGAAGCAGTAGCATAATTTTAGCTCTTCACTAAATATACTGATGCAGAATCTGTCACCTGAGGGTTTTCAGTTGTCTGCATTGACAAATTCCTTTTGTAGTGCTGCATTATTTCCCTTCATCCATACTTCAAAATCAGTTCCCAGAACTCTCCTTCCAAGTAATCAGAATTCCTAAACAATATTTATTCTGTGTGACTAAAGTAGAAAGGCATCTTGTAGAATACCCATAGGAAACAAATGCATGGTATTAGCCTGCATGGCCACTGAACATGTTTGGCCCTGCATGCCATCTCTGACTGTTGGGTTATTCTGATGAAAGGTCAGCTCATTCATGATGAAAGGTTTCTGTGGAATAGCCCAACACAGAAAATCTGTGGACACAGGAAAGAATGTTTTAATTTTGTACATATAAAGAATTTACAAGCTGGGTGTGATAACCACTTTTTTTTATTTTTACCTGTCCTGACAAAAACACCTGGCTTTGATTCTAGCCAATTTTATCGATTTAGTTCAACAGGTGCAATGGTTGGAAGTATCTTCAGGACAAGCTATATTTAGATATATAACCTTTTGATAATTCTGGCAGTTGCTTTGATCTCATTATTTTAATTCAGTCACTTCAACTCCATTACAATTTGAGCTGCCTAGAGTGCAGCATTGCCAATGTAATTTCACAAAACAGCTTGAACAACATTTAAAAGTAGACATCATCAAAATTAGTATTAATAAAAACCAATTTTATTTCTACAGCTGGTGTCAGTTTTGCGAAGAGGATGACAACTTTCTTAAGAGTTAGGTGGTCTTCCAGGGAGTTCCTAACTGAACTCCTGCCATAGACCGTTGTGATAAGATTGAAGAAGTGTTGGAGTATTCATATCAAAGCAGTTTTCTTTGCTTTCTTGCATAACTGGATGGATTTCCTCTTCTGGAAGATGTTGAGGTCACTGTGGTATCGATGTTTAAAGTATTTCACCTTCTATTTCATTCTGAATAGAATGGACAGACTGCAATTACAGCTTTTCCTTAGGGTAATACAGTCAACAATCTCAGCTATGAATTTCTTTTTTTTTCCTGATTACCAGAAGGGAGAAAAAATGTCTCTCATCCCACTGCGTAGCATGAGGCCAAAATACAGCACTGCAATTACATGCAGGTGTCATAATTGTTTTCAGCTATTGTACCTGCTTTCAGCTATTGTACATGCAGGTACAAAATGTGATCCTGTCAAATGAGTTGTGCAGAGTTTGGAAAACTCCAGAAAAGAGCTGTGGTGAGAGAAAATACAAAGTTAAGATACTTTCAGTAATTGCTTTGTGCACATCAGATTTAAGAAGCATGTGTTTACCTGCAGTTATTTTGTGTGCAATGTAATAATAATACGTAAATATATATTTAACACTATTAATAATTCAGAATCTTACATTATTTTAACAGCTGTTTTCTATGGAAAATAGTGAGGGTAAGATTTTACCTGGGTTTTTTCTTTGTTTGTTTGGTTTTTTTAGCAATGGTGTTAATAACCAGTTTTTCTGCTGTAATAGCAAACTGTGGAAAGATGAGAAGTGTTATTTCTCTTTGCATCAGCATCTTACATTGTGTGCAAATACAGATCTCTCAATTTCTTCTTAAAATAGTGTTTGGATCACATTCAGTGGTTAATGGACAAGAATATAGGATTTTTGTAAGTCACGTTTTACAGTATTAATGTGGTCATGGATGTGTTTTTTGAGGTATGAGATAAAAAATTTTAATTACAAAAGGACATTTTTGGAGGGAATAATTAGTACCTTTTTAAAGCTTATATTTTCCTCTGCCAACACTTTACTTTTTATTCCTTAAGTCACCCATTAGGATCTGGTTTTTCTACTTTGTTAGTTTCTTGGTTTTGGTGTTCTCACTTTCCCCACACTGCATCATGTTTCAGGCTAATACAGACTGGATTAAATGGTTGTCAAAGGAAGAAGGTATTATGTATATAACATATACAGTTTCTGCAGGAAAGAGTAAACTGTTTGCTTGACCCAGTTTTATGGAGCTATTTATTTCTACAGAGATGGGATCACAGTTAAGGAAGAGGGACAAATAGGTTTGCTGAAAGTATTTAGGAGCACTCAGTGGGAAAGAGATTATTATTGTAGTGCTTAATCCTGAAATAATCATAGACCATCTCATCAACCTTGCACCAGCATTTGAGAGAGATAAATATTCTAGCTACTTTGTAATATTAGTCTGAGATAATTTTCTATTATTATAAACTTGGAGCTCTCCAGAAAAATACAGAATATTTCTATCTGTTTTGATGTTTTCACACGTTTTTTTAAAAAATACTATTTCCAGCTAGTGGGACTGTATTCCTAAATAAATACATCTTTTACAGTCTGAAAATTAAAGTGAAGGTTATAGAAGCAGCTACTTCACTTAATCTCTTTTGGGGAATTCCTATAATGTTATCAGGTTTGCTTTTCCATGTATAGGGCACAGTATGAAAGAACGCACAGAAAGGCTGTTGTGGTAACATAGTATCTGTCATCACTGACATTAAATTTATTTAATGGTAGTGAAGTCACAAGTAACACTGCATGCAAAAGGAATAAAAATATTCTCAGATTAGAAATCCTCATTTTCATAGACAGTAATATTTACTTTGAACAAGGTGCAAGTGTCCTGCTGTGTCTGTTTTTCCTTAAAGATGAAAATGACAAACCCAAGCCTTTCCCCTGCCTTTGATTTGCTCTAAGTGTCCCATCTTGTCCAAAGTATTTCCCCTCTTCTGCCCTTCATGCAGAAATTGCTCACTTGCTTCCTCTAATCCTATTATTTACCTCAGTTTCACTTCCTTTCATCACCTTTTTTGCTCGCTGCTAGTTCTGATTTTCCTCTGGTCCTATTCCTTCATATTAGAAGTGTGCTTTAGTCTTTATCATAAACAGAGAGCAAACAAGAAAGAAACCCCACAAACCAAACCACTTTTGATCAATTTACTGTTTTCTCTTATTAAAAATATGAATCCTTATGAAGAAATTATTCAACGAGTAAACCTGACTACAGTTTACTGAAGTGTCAAACAGTTTGAAATACTCTCTTGAGATGTTTGTACAGTTCCATTCTGTCCACAGGATTTAACTCAGAAATCCAGACTCCACCATTTAGATGAGAAATTGCCATATTGGGTTATTTTATGCTCTCCTCAGTGCCAGAAGCATGAACTCTCATTTTTTGCAATCATTAAAGCATCTGATTTCAGCTGTTAGCTTCCACAAAAGTGGTTAAGTACTTACAGTGAGAGGAACTGCTATGGATGCATGAATTTACGATATATTGAAAACCAAAGCTGTAGAAATAGTGTGAAATAAACTGTGTATCAGCACAGAAGCTCAAAGTTAATTGCACAGCTCACTGGTTCATCGCCAAATGCGCTGCTTCCTAGTGACATCAAGAAAATCTCAGTATTACAAAATGCATAGAAAACTGCTACAAGAATTAGAGGCCGTATTACAATCTTACATGTTAAAAAAGTTAGATTCAATAAATCTTGAAGTAAGCTTTTGTATAATCAGGAATTATATTTGTACAATACCATTTAAGAGTTTTCATCTGCTTCCTTTTCTGGAACCTCGTATTAGACTTATTCATCTCCTTGGGCTTTTCTCCGCAGTCAGAAAGAAGCACTAGAAATTGGCAGCATTGCAGTAAGGATCTATTTCCTTTTCTCGATCTTAAAAGGAAAAGAAAAAAATGTCTGATGAAGAGATATATGAAGCAGAGCCATCTGAGGGTGCTATTTGACAATGTAATGAAGGCACTCTAATGACACGAGTGGGATAAGAGGGCGATTCCTGCAGATGCTGGGATGAATTCCCCCCGTCTTTTCTGCTGGTGCTTATATCTGCTTGATCAGGCAGTCAGTTTAGGAATTTACACTTCTCACTCATTGTGGAATAGTTTTGGGGTTTTTTTTTGGTTTTTTTTTTTTTTATGCAGGGTGTCCTTTGCGGAGCTAAACTTAGTGTTCACTGATGTGCTGGAGAAAGTCCAGAGAAGGGCAGTGGAGCTAGTGAAGGGTCCTGAGCACAAATCTGATGAGGAGCGACTGAAGGAGCTGGGGCTGCTCAGCCTGGAGAAAAGGAGGCTCAGGGGAGACCTTACCACTCTCTATAGGTCCCTGAAAGGAGAGTGTAGCCTGGTGTGTAGCCTGAAAGAGACAGGTGGGGATCTGTCTCTTCTCCCAAGTAACAGGACAAGAGGAAATGACCTCAGGTTGAACCAGGGGAGGTTTAGATGGGATATTATGAAAGCTTTCCTCACCAAAAGCATTGTCAAGCATTTAAACATGCTGCCCAGGGAAGTGGTGAAGTCACCATCCCTGGACGTATTTGAAAGATGTGTAGATTTGGTACTTGGGGATGTGGTTTAATGTTTTAGTGGTGGACTTGACATTGCTGGGTTAATGGCTGGAATCAATTATTTTAATACCTTCCAACTCAGCATAATCTATGAGTCCATGATTTTATAAATGATTTTATGATTCATGACAGCCACCATATTCCTGCATGTTGCTCAGTGTATTTCCAGGTGATGCTGGTCTCCTGTCTTACATCTTGTATAGTAAGTCCAGCTCTTCCAGGAAGAATTGGACATTCTCTGTCTGCATATCACACAGCTGATGTGTACACTCACAATGTATTTAACAAAGATCAGAAGTGTCAGATGCTTGGGTTTCTGGTAGGTAGTGAATGATCCTGATATCATCATATTGTGTCTTTGCTGGGAAACCTAGGGGGAAAATCTGGAATGCCCAATGATCACTGGCACTTCAGCTATTTTGTTATACACGTACCTTAAACTGCGTATTCTTCAGCACTCTAACTCCTGTAGGGCTGTGGTGAAATTCAGTCCATCAAATCTCAGCTGCTGGTCATGCAGCCCAAGACATGCACAGGCATTTCAGTGTTTAATTTAAGGTGAAATTCAGAGTTACACTACATCAGACATGTCCATGCCTGACTCCAGCTCTTGCTTCCTCCCTTCACTCCTTTTAACAGGGTTCTGACCACCCTTGCCCCGTGAAGATGCTTGATGTGAATTAACTGAATTCCTCAGATTCTGAAGTTCTGACTACAAGCTTCCAGAGGCTGGGAATACTGCCATGCCATGGTATTCTGAAGGGTGTAGGCAAAGCATGCTCCCTGTAGAGCACAGTCACTGAGCTTTGAACATCTAAGGGCCAGCACTTCTAGACAGTTGGGATTTTGCTTTGTTCATTTAAGTAGTGAAAAAACTTTGTTCAGCTTCCTGTTAGCATTCCAGGTAAATCATATCTAGTGGTGTTTTAGGTGGAAAAGTAAATTATTAATTTACTATAGACTAGTTAGAAAAGAAAAATAATAGGCAAAATAGTTCACCTGATATGTATTTGGAATTCAGCCAGTACATATCTATGCTAAATATATACAAAGTTGGAGGGGTTTTTCATCAGGATTGATGTAATCCAGGCATAATTAGGTGTAGCTCCATTAAAACCAGCAGAAGTTAGAAATGTTAATTAGGAGTTCCTAACTTTAATGTCTGGAATCATTAGAATGGTATGGTGTGATGTTGATGGCAGCAGGGAAATCACTGGGTGTACAACAGATGAAGCCAAACATTTTACCACCCTTATGAATATTTCAGAGTATGCATCACAGATTCGCAGTTTTAGACAACAAAGATTAAGAGTTTAACCTAATAGCACTCTATTTTTAAATGTTTCAAATACGATGATAAATGCTGCTGTTTTCTCATGTGGCCATTTATATCTGTTATGGCCTTTTTTGGATCAGCACCTATGTACTGTCTCTTTGTGTTCTTTGTATGCCCACAGAAGCACTCCTCATTTTTGTGACTTTAAGTTCTGAAAACAGTACTAACATCAGAGGCCATTTGTAAGGCAGAATCTGGACTCTCCTGCCCCAGTCTCCCCAGCAGCCCAGTGTAGTAAGGATACTTTGAATGTGACTAGCACAAACTAACAGCACTAGATTCAGCAGAAACAATGCACAGCCCAGGCTTATTGCCATATTAATTAATAAATGGATGAGTTCCTGCCATGTTTTTATGTAAAACTGCAAGAAAAACATTAGAAAATCTACCCATTATGGAAGAAACCTGAATTCCTCTTTCTTGTGAGTAGTCATGATTCTAATCCACTTGCTAGTGCCCTAACTAGGTCTGAGGACTCCAGATACTGTTTGGACTGCAGGTTAGGGATTTCACTGGTGCTCCTGTGTGACAGCCTGGTCTGATGGCCAAGACTTACCCTTTGATACTGCCAAGGTACAAATCAGTGCTTTAACACACCCTCACATTGAATGCAGCATAACTTTATGTCTTGAAGGACACTGGTTACTGGTCAGGATCTTGTCTGCCTGCTTTCTGCCTCCATAACTGTATGAATGCTGTACGTTAGTTATTGATTAGGGAGCAGACATCCAGAAATCACACTGATGTCTGTATCATTGCGGTGATGATATATCATCATTTCTATCTCACTTTGCACTTTGTTAAGATGCAGCTCTTAGAGATCAAAACATGAACATCTCCACATCTAACACATGCCTTACTTGTGTTATTTGTCTCTTCAATAAGCCAGGTGGGGTTTTTTAAAGAATCATACTGAGTTGTGAGAACAATTGTGTATTTGTTTTGGTGGCTTAATATCACTGTGAGTTTAATTAAATTACTTCAGGAATCATCTCCCAATCACTGTGTTTGATCAGAGGTAAAAGTGATTTTCTCAGCCTGAGCTCCAGTGACGAGATGCCGAGAAATATTTCCATGCACTCACAACCTGGGAAGTGAGACAGGCATCCCTGTAAGTTATTTCTATAAAAATTAGTTACTGCTGCAAATACAACTCTCCCCAAATACCAACTTCCCCATGTTGGCAGGAAGTGGACTCACTGAACAGGTCAAAGCTGCTTGGTTCACTTCTTCTCGCATGGGAATTGCTTGGTCTTGTGCATTGCTGAAGGATATGAAGGATAGGACTGCCACAGCCAAAGGTACACAGTTTCACAGAGGTACCCATATTCCAGCCCTATGGTATTTCTCACCTCCCAAAATGTCTGCAACTCTGACCACAGAGCTCCTTGCCTGCAGGTGTGGTACAGGTCAGGACTCCATGCTGAAAAGTTTGCACATTGTTTTTCTATGCCTGGCAAGGAATAGAGAACCTGACCCCACGAAATGGGGCTTTCATTCCAATCACTGGCTATTGCCTGCAATCAAGCCATATTACCCCTCATCTCCCCCCTCCCCCAAATGTAACAAGTGCAACTTAAATTTTTTTTTCCTACTACTACAATGGAGATTATGTTCCAGAATCCTGATTTGATGACTTGATGCCTTATTTTAATAGATCTCTAAACATATTCTTGGGCATTTTATTTCGCACCTAAATTGTTCTTTATTCAGTATAGCCTTCCCTTCCCCCATTTTTTTATCCTCTGATGTTATATTCCCTTCTTTTATATGTTCACACCAAGATATTTCTGGTAAGATAGCCTTCTTCATCCCCTTCATTGCTCTAGCAGCCCCTCTTGGCACCTGGTCCAGTTTGAATCTATCTTTTCTGAACACATTTGTAGTAGTTTGAAAACAAACCAGTGGGAGATCGCAAGTCAGGATTATAATTTAACAGGAAAATTAAAAATAAATGCAATAATACAAGAAAAAACACTGACAGAGTCAGGTACAACCTGACACCCTGTTAGTCAGGGTGGTTGTAGCAGTCCAAATGAAGCAGTTAGTTTGAAGCAGTGATCCTGTGGAAGGTCTGGTCTCTACCTAGAGGTCCAACGGTAGCTCTCATCCTCTGGGAATCCAGCAGACTGCCTTGGGCAGTTCCAAGACCAGGTTATATCCAGGTGGGAATGCTTGGCTCCTCCCTCCTGGGTGGAGCATCTCACAATAGGATGAGATAATTCCATGAGTCATGCGGTCAGTTCTTGCTGGCCCATTGTCTCTTATCAGGGGTGAGTCATAGCAGGAGACAACAACCAGTGCCCAACAGCTTGTGGTAATAGAATAATAAATACCTCTATATTTACAACCTAGGACAACATTTGACCAGGCCTTAACACTACAGTGATGTTATAAAAATATTAATGCATTGCTTTCTCTGCATCACAGGATCCTCTGCCTTCTTCCATAGAAGGCTGATTATATCACGTCACTGGTGATATATATTACCAGTTTTTCTGGTGAAATAATAATATAAATTTTTTTTTTCTCCTCTGCTCTTACGTAATTTGGTTTTGGCCCCTAAAATCATCACTTCGCATTAGTCACTAAAAATTCCATCCTATTTCTGTTACTGCTGTCCTGAAGGTCATGAAGGTCTTCCTGTGTAATACTCCAATCCTCTTCTGTACCAGAGGTACCCTCCAGTTTTTTGTTTTGGCAGCTTTCACTTGCTCATTTACCTCATATTTTTTGTGCCAAGGTCATTAATGAGAAGATTAAATAATATTGTTCCCCAAGTGAATCTAGGAAACTCCACTAATAATCCCCCTTCCTCCTGACAGAAGACGACTCTTCAGTCAGTTTCTTACATGCTTTACAGTTTATATGTTAGTCTTGAATTTCATCTTAATTAATATTATACGTAATACCTTCAGGAGTATAGCAAGATGAGGTTTAGAGCCTATCTCTGTAGAGAACACACAATCATTTTATCAAATAAATATATCAAACAAGTCTAGAAGAATTTATCCATGATAAATGGGCACTTTTATCCTACTTCTGATCCCTCTTTGTCTTTTATTATGTTTCCCTTCCAAATGTGTCATAAAATCCTGATCATTATTCAGCTCAGAGATACATGCTTTGGCAGCTGCCTTGTTCATCTATTCTTTCTTGGTTAAATCTAAAATCTAATATTGAGAGATTGATAACTTGCTTTTATTGTTAATAAATTAAGTCCCAAATGTTTGGTATTTCATTAAAAATTAAAACGCTATAATTAGAACAAATTAAGTTATTTTCTAATATTTTGTTAATAATTGTTAAGCAATGTCTCAGAAATGTACAAAAAGGGAAAATGGGAAAACAATGAAACAGCTATAAAGGTTATCGTGGATGGCATTCACAAATTCTATAAACATCATATAGCCAGATTTCAGTTAAGTAGCATGCTGTTATCTCACTGTGGACCCCCACATAACAATATGTCACCCAATATGAATCAATCAGACTCAGCTGTGACATTGCACATCCTTAAAATGAATTTCAGCATTGATGTGTTTTAGATTCAGAACCAAATGTCAACTGCAGGTGACCAAAAGTGGTTAGAAGAATTGGTAAAATGCTGGGATGGAACTTAAGCTGAAAATGTGTAGATTTAACAAAGAACCTTACTGAAATTGATTGAACCTTATGTGCTCTTGTAATTTGGTTTAGCTCATCACAAAGTTTACGCATCACACACAATGACATCTCAAAAGCAGCCAAAACATTTTATGATTCATGGGGAAATCAGAGACCTGTGTACCTTAGGGCATTGGTTCAGAGGCATTGCGGAGGGAAGAGTGTCACCTAATGAATCACCAGTATGGCACCTTTGGCTATTCTCTCCTGCAAGCTGGTCCCACAGGTACTGACTTGGTGTAACTCAATTTTGGTTTGTTTGAAGGATTTGATACAATATTGTACCACTACACAGCACTTGTGTGTTTTATAGCTCAGAAATTCATGTACACACTAAGATAAAGTAGTCATGATTAAGCAAAATTCTTAGCTGCTTGTGGCTCAGAGCTGATTTTATGACTACATGCCTGGGACACAGGATTACATGAAGTACAGAGCCAAGAAAAATCAGCCCAGACTGGAGGGGGAATCCATCGCCAGGACATATTGCTGAACTCCTCAATCTTCAGTGCTACAGCTGAGTGATTATTTGAGATGTCAAATAAGAAATACAGCAAATAAAATGTTTCTGTGAGAAGTGAAAGGCAGAATTTAATCAAACTTTTATTTGGTACATTTGCAATTGAATTTTACACTGGTTTGTAAAGGCCTACCTTTCGTCCTAAGAACTAATTCTCTAGGTGGGGAGATTTCAAAGTTTGAATTCCAAGAATAGCATTGCCTTAAATGCTGGGAAATAAGCTGCATTGCAGATTTGGTAAATCTGAAGGTTTTGTTCAGCCACTTAGTCATAGCTTCCCCCTCAAGTGAGAGATAACAAAAGGATATTTTTTTGAGAAGGTGGAACTAGAACAAATACAGTGACCTGAAACTGTATGGGTCCTTTGTGTTTTACAAAAGAAGCAGAGGTAAAAGATTTCCCATTGTAGAGTATTATAAAGTGACTGGAGCTTATAAATGTACATAATGATTTTGACTTCATGTAATCAGCAAAGCTCCATTGACTTTAATGGAAAAACATTGATTTGCACTAGCAGAAGAGCTGAGTGGAAGGAGGTGCGTTACTGATTGTCTTGTTCATGCGGGTAATATTCCTGAAATAATTCTCAAAGATAGAGATTACTAAGGGTTTGTGTTTCTTTTGTAGCTCCATTCTGCAGGTCCTTACAATTTCAGTGCCAAAGCTGTGACAGTGCTACTGCACAAAGTGCAAGGAACACATTCCAGACAGGAGGTCTGAATTTATTGCCTTTTTTCCCCTCACCAGTCCTGAGGCACAGCTCCCCTCTCCAGCTGCTGGTATGTATTCCTTTGTGCACTTGTACAGTGCCTACCACAGGGGCAGAGGGGTAGCAGAAGCACCTGAGAATTCAGCAGCAATGAACAGGACACTAAACTCTCTGCCTTTTGCATGGAGTCAAACATTGCCCTGGTAGAAGATTTTTTTGGAATCCATGTTATTCCATCTATCAGCAGGATTTGGCCCTACATGTTGCTATGGTGATTTTGGACAGATCTGAACATAGTAGTTAGGATAACACAGATGACCTTCCCAAACCCAGAGTAATGTTCTGGTTTTGGTTTTGTAGCTTGGGAAAGAGAGACCTTCATCCCAGTGGAAGGACTGGCAGCATTTCCTAGGCCGGTTCAGTTTCTATTTGCAGAGCCACCCATGTGGCTTTGGCCACATGTAAAATTCTCAGTGAGGCTGGTTCACCTGTTCACCATCAAATCCACCCACTCAGATGCAAAAATCCATAAATCAAAAGGCATGAGTGTGGGGAAAAGAACAAAAACTCCAAGCACCACTGCTTTCCTTCCTTCCCTCCAACACGCATTGTCCAGCTGGGAAAAAAGCATCTGTAACACTGCTCGATTCTTCTGAAGAGCTGATCCTGGACCTGCTCATGAACATTACAAGTATCTCTCTGTCTGACCACACGCAGTACAGGTCAGAGTTTCAAATACCAAACATTTCAATTCCCCACATTGCAACACAAGGCTTGTTTGTGCTCAAATACACAGATTTCTGATTTCTACCTATGAATACATAACCTCTCATATTATCTTTGACTTGACCGTGGGACTATTGCAATTCAATAAAGTGCTAATGGAAACCCAAGTGTTATTTCATTAACTTTCAATCCACATTATAGCCTGGTCTGGACAACATCATAAAGTTGTGCTGGCTAGAGGCTGATGGACAAGTGCTTGTGTTATCTTTAGCCATGCATGCTTTGTGCAGACCTTCCTTGTCATGCAAGTCATCCCAGCTAAATTTGTGCTGAGATGGCATGGTGGTTTTGACCGGCCCAAAACATCAGTAAAGTATTTTTAACATCTAGGAGAAATTTGGATCTCTCAGAAGCTGCTGTGGTAGGCCTGGGGAGGTGTCTGAGGGGTGGGGAGTGGCACAAAGATGGCTCCTGTGTGTCCTGAGCGTAAGTTCTGGAAGTTTTTACATCAAGTCCAGCAGAGCCAATCTCTGATGGCTCTGAAGGTGATGGACATGCTGCTGGCCAAGTTTGGGCCAATTGGAGGTGCTGGTTATGCCTCTGTGAAAACATATTTAAGAAAAATTCAAAACAAAGCAGGCACGCACTTCTTTCACTTCTTTGTAGTTGGAGGAGGTGGAGGTGAAAATATGTGAGGGAGAACAGCATGGAGATGCCAAGGTCAGTGAAGAAGGTGGGGGAAGAAGTGCTCCAGGTGCTGGAGCTGAAAACCCTCTGCTAGCCACGGTGAAGGCCGTGGGGGGAAGCAAGAAGTTTCTTCTGCAGATTATGGAGGTCATAAAGATGCAAAAATCCACCCACAGCCCACTCCAGAGGAGCAGGTGGATGCCTGGAAAAGACTGTGAACNGTTTGGAAAGAGGGAAGGGGGGTGAGCAGAGAGACTGCCTCTTAAAAGGGTGGGGATGAGAGCAGAAAACTGTTTGGAGAGAGAGAGAAACTAGTAGAGATAAAGAGTATTTGTAGTAGAAGAATTGTAGTGATGAATAGATTTAAGAATCTGCTCTGTGGACTGAGAAAAGACCCCACACCCTGCCTTCCTACCCGGGCTGTTGATTATAAAAGAAGAAAGGGGGTGAATACCATAGGTTTGTAAGAGGGAGGGCGGGAGTGAACAAAAACTATATGGAAAGTTTATTTTTGCCTTGCATTTATCCTGCAACTCTGTTAGGTAATTAAATCACTTTCTGCAACTGAAAGATAGAGCCTGTTTGCACTTTTTCTTTTTCTGTGTGTCCTCCTACCAACCAGTGTCCTATCTCATTTGACTCATGTGCGTATTTTTATAGTTTTTTTCTGTAGCAAGAGAGAGTCGAGGTGCCTGGTGTTTAGTCAGGGTCAAACCCTGACAGATGGGCTCAGTGTGTTTGCCTGATGGCATGTCCTGTCCATCAGTGAAAACCACTGCACTATGAAACACCCCAGCAGGAGCCACGCTGATTTTTCCTGGTGTGCCCACTGGATTTTCACAGTAGGGTGCTTTATTGTAACGTACCTGAAGCATGGGTTGAAACAAAGTATTAGTGATGCCACAAGGGGTTTCCTGATTGGTTTAATCCAACCTAAAGCTGCACTGCTGCTAAAAAGTGCTCCCCTTAATACTCTCGCTATGCTCCTATTGTGCTGGCTCAAGTGAAACTGATCCTGCAAGAAAAACAGGTAAATTGGATCAGCTCTCTCATCTCTCTGTCTCTGGGGCTGCATCGAGGGAGCACTGGGACAGCAGAGAGGGTAGGGGCATGACAGGGAGAGACATGACTTTCCCTTCAGTAGCAGCATGGCCTTTGATGTGTATCCTGGTTTCAGCTGAGATAAATTTTTTCCCTAGTAGCTGGTACACTGCTGTGTTTCAGATTTACTATGAGAATAATGTTGATAACACACTGATATTTTAGATGTTGCTAAGTGGTGCTTGCCCTGAGTCAAGGACTTCCAGTGTCTCATGCTCTGCCAGTGAGGAGGAACACAGAAAGGTGGCAGGGAGCATGGTGAGGACAGCTGACTGAACTGACCAAAGGGATGATTCATGCCACAGAACACCCAGTATGTAAGGTGGAGGAGTTACTTGTAAGGGCACCGAGTGCTGCTTGGTGATGGGTTGGGCAGTGGGTGGAGAGTGCTTATATTGTGCATCACTGCTTTTTAAATTTGAGTTCTATTTCTCTTGTGCTTTTTGTTATCTACCTTTTCATTGCAATTATTATTACTATTATATTTTACTTTATTTCAAGTATAAAACTGCTCTTATCTCAACCTAGTGGTTTTACCTTCTTCTGGTTTTCTTCCTCATCCCACTGGGGTGGAGAGGAGGAGCTGAGTGAGCAGCTGTGTGGTACTTAGTTGCCAGCTGGAGTTAAGTGATGACAATGAGCTTATTCCAAACTGCACTCTGTGGTTGTTTTACGTTCAGCATCTCCAGATCGAGAGAACTGGCCTGTCTGGACACATGGGCTGCAGCTCAAGTGCTGGTGGCCACAATGTGGGAATCAGTCAGTGCAGTTTCTGTGATCGACCTGCACATCTTGGCTGTTTGCAGTGAGCACCATCAGTCAAGTCAAGATGTCTCAGGAGATATTTACTCAAAACCAGACAGCTGGGAGTAAAACTGCAGTGAAGCTAAACATTGAGTGCTTTCTGTGGCTGGACTTTAACCCATGCCTCTTTTTGCGACTGGCTGTCCAGCACAATTTAAAGTTAACAAGCACCTGCATCTCCATAGCTGTTAAGTCAGAAGAAGAGAACCAAGAAGGTGATATGCTTGGCCAGCCAATGTCTATGTGTCCCAATGTTTTCTTTTCTGACTACCCCTCAAGTCAGTCCTAATGCCTCTGGCTCTGCATATACTACATAGAAAGGAACACATTTGGATGCAGCAGAGATTTTTTTTTTGACTGGACCTCTGAGCAAGCATGAGTTTGAGACCATAAATGAAACATAGGATGTGTCTCAGGGTGGCTGCGCCCATGCAGCTGTGCTGTAATATGAATGCCACAACAGATTTATCTGGAGATGAAAGCAGCTTTGGTTTTGAGTCAGCTATCATCACATTTGAAGAGCTGCTCCTGGCCATTAAATAAAGACTCAGCTGATTGTTGGATTAATGCTGCTTGATGGCACCTATCAAACTCAGCTTTTTCTCTGGTAAACATGTCAGAAATAACATGTTTGGTTTTTTTTCTTGACTTATCTTTGATCATTTTGAATGAGACCACTTTGGTCAGAAAATCTTTAGAATGCTGGTAGGGTAAGGCTCACCTGATACGTGCAGGAAGACAAAGAACACACAGCGTTTGGTCAGCTTGTGAATGTTGCCTTGAGCAGAACATGTTAGTGGTCATCACAGCCTCTCATGCTCCAAGTGATGCCCCACTACTATTGGCATTCATAGGAAGCACTGGGAGACATCCAAGGTTTTCAGAGAACTCAGAAGAGTGTCTCTTTCAAGAGTGCAACAGTGAAAACCAGTGACCAAGAAGCCAGTGAGGAGCAGAACAGGAGAACAGAAGACTGAATCTAAGACTGACAGTAAGAAGCAACAAAAATGAAATGAGCTGATTACAGGGAGGACCTAAAGGTTTGTGAATGAGGCAAAGTAGTAGTTTTTCAATAAGGTGGAGAGTACAGAGAGTTGCCCTCAGTCAAGACCAAAGGAAACTGGGGCATGGAATGGGGTGGTCCAACAAAGAGAAAGGAAGAAACACATTGGAAGGAGAATAAGATATTAGGAAGGAAAAAATTGCTAAATATTAAAAAAGAGGGGGAAATAAAAAGAAAACCAAAAAGTATTAGGATAAAAGGAAATAAGGTAATAGGGAGCAAAAGACAAAAAGTAATGACTAATAGTCCCCAACAATACTGATATGTACTGAATTAGGCAGAAAGTGTAATTCAGTCTGTTCTGACAAAGTAAGCAGCACTGTGCAGTCCTTCCTGATACCCACTATTGTACCAGTGACAAGACATGACAAGAGCTGCTTTGTCTTCCCTGCCTGGTGCTGCCCTGCTGCGGCAGAGCTGGCCTTTGAGGAATGACGTGTATGAGGTCAGTGTTAGCAAATTTGCTTTTTATCCTTCTTGGTCACACTTTCATCAATAAGGCCTTATTTATACTGAGGGGTTTTTTTCTATTTTACTATTCCCTAGTGTGACAAGCACTACTGTAAATGGTCTTCTGGTATTTTTACCTCAGACTCATTTCAACATTTGACATGAAAAGTGTAATAAAACTGCTATGGAGAAGCCTCCCATAATGCTCTCACCATTGCAGTTACTGATTTTCAGAATTAAGACTACTGTGAGGCTGATATGCCAAAACATTCTTACTGCCCTCCACAGTGCATGGATTAAACCAGGCAGCTCTAAAATGAAAAACATGAGGATCAACAGGGGAAAAGAATCTCCTTGGTTTCAGCTCTGATGTCACCAAATAGTTTTTCTGTTATAATAAGGAATTCTGCTACAATAAAGAAGTAAAGAATTTTGTGCTAATACTTAATACAAGCAAAACCCTTAGTCTGGAGCAAAGGCGGAGCAGGAAATTCTGGCTTTCGCTTTAAAAAAGGGACATATTAAGAATTGGGAAGAATGAACAAAAAGGATTCTCTCAGAATATTCTCTGAAGTACTCCATGTTTCAACTGGTTTATAAAGAAGGGACTGGAGTTTAGGAAAAAAAATTAGTTCAATTGCTTTAAATTCCGAGTAGGCAGCTGAAATACCGATTAGTCTCTGACTTGTTAATAAATATTTTTATGCATCCCTATGAACCAGGGAGGAGAGAACATTTTATAGGCTCTTTCCGAGACAGTCCTATAGGAGCTATGGGAGATACAGTCTCCTTTTGCATCCATTTGTAATGAAGAATTTGTGGAGAGCAGTGATTGCCTACAATCTGTTACAGAAATATGATCATTAGGTTAATAACAGTATGCAATCCAAAGAAGAAAAAAACTGTCAAAAGGTTCAGAGATCATAATAAGTGAATTTTACCTGTGTGTACTGCATAATATAGTCTTCCCCTTACAGCTTCTTGGTGTTAGTTGATGGCACTGGTGAAAAATGAGCATTTAGGTAGTTCAACTTTCTGCATCAGTGTAGCTGTATATGAACATTAAGTCATTCATGGCAGACAAAGACAGTGTCTATAATGCCACGTAAATGAATTTTAAACAGAAAGAATTTGATTCTTTCCTAGGGAAGAAGTGAGATTAATTGCATTATAATATACATGCATACATATAGTCAGCATCTTGCACAAGGAGGCCAGGATTTTTAAAACTGCAGAGAGAGCCTTTTCGGAGTCCCTGCAGTCTGAATAAAATCCCACACATCCTGATTATTTGCATATGTCCCCATTATGCTTTGGAATTCACAGAAGACTATTGCACACTGAGAAACAGATATTTTTTTCTTTTCTTTTCTTATGGAAATGACTGTTTCTCAGAGTGTCTAGAAGTTACTGAGCTGTACTAAGCTGTGTTTCTCTTCCTTCTCTATACAATTCTCTCCGTCTGTTCTTTTAACACTGCATATCACATCCTCTTTGTGTTTCTGAGGAAATATGATCAGTTTGATAGCAATTTTTTGCTGTAAAGTGATCTATCTCCATAACAGGTAAAAAGCCTCTATTGCTAACTGAGCTTTTCAGACAGGTTTTATAATAAGGTTTTGAAGCCTTTTCCTCATTTAGCCTTAATCTTGTGAAAACAATACTTAAAACTCTAGTTTTCCACAGAAATAAAAGGTAAATATTGATTAATCTTTTTAAAAATGTAATTATCTGCCCTGTCACAAAAAAGACAAAAGCACCACCATAAAATTTTAACAACATGGTTCCTTAATACAGTTTCAGTTAGTATCAGTAAAGAAAATTTAAATTAAGTATGGAAGGGAATAAAGTGTTTTCAACTCAAAGACAAAAAGAAAGGAGGAATCAATCTGTTACTGAGATACAGGAAAGCTGGCCCTTAAGACCACAGTCTGGCTGCAAGATGCTGTATTTGAGCTTCACATGAACAATACCTGAGGTAATTTGAAGTAAACTTTGATTAGGTTTAGAGAGGGAAGTCGAGAAACTTTTCAAACAGAACAAAGTACATGAAGTTACTCACACTAAAGAAAAATACGTATCAGCTAATGAAATACCAGAACTACATTTCCTGCCTACATCAAACACTTGCATCCATTGAATCACTCCATGATGAGTCATCCAGTACAGACAGTAATATATGACATGAGGCCATGGAGTGGGAAACCTTTGGATCTCCTCAGTGATTCTCTGATAAAAGCCAAATATTTCTTAAATTGCATGGCCTCTGATCTTTCGGGGATAATACGCTCAAACACAAAGGAAATGTTACTGGCTGTATAGACCTCGGCCGAAAAGAATTCCGAAAAATATGTATATAGCACCATCTACTGACGTTATGGGTCTTTGCAGGTGGATGTTTTTTAAAAATCGGAAGACCTGTGGGTTACAGGAGCGCAGCAGCGTTCCCCTAACTGGAGCGGGATCGGTTCCTCTTTCTATTTACAGCTCTGTAAACTCAAGATAATGCTGATCCTTGCCTCAAGGGTTTAGCAGCTGAAAATGAGACTAAGAAAACACGGCATCGGAATAGAAAAAAATTAGGAAAAAGGGAGGAAAAATTAGATAAAAAATGAGTAGCTGAGTGAGCCAAAGTGTTTCCTGGAGAAAAAGTAGGATGCTGCTAGTAAAGGGAATAGTTTCTCAAGATGTCATTGGAAAACCCCAAGACTTTCTTTTGGTTTTGAACTCCTGCCTTCTCCTTTGGGCTATCCATACTATCAGAGTCAGTGCAACTCACTGTTAAAACAGTTTCCTCCTCCTTTGTCCCATGTAATTTTTCTGCTGGTGAGACAGGTTGACTTGGGCTTGCTGGAAGGGCAGAGCTGGTGCAGACAGCCAGGTGTGTGGAGGAGGGTAGGAATGCGGTCATACCAAAGGGCTGTCAGATTGCCTCAGTTACAACTTGTAATTTCATTCTTCCTGGGTTATATTTAGTTCACTGACTTGATTTATTATTCCTATGTAGACATACAAAGGAGTGTGCAAACAGCCGAGATGGAAACTCCTCAGGTAGGGTGAGCTCAGCTGTCAAAGGAAACTGACCCTGGAGCTGCACAGCAGGTTTATTGTGTTGAATCTTGACAGAAGAGCAGTGAGAAGAGGTAGAGCTCTTCTCCCACCTACTAGCCATGGTGTCCCAATGGCATGTAAGATCTGTCTCAGCTGCTGAAGCAGAAACAGCATGCACCATGCATTGTTCTGCTAGCAGGGAGGAACATGGGGAGAAAAGTAGGGCAAGACATGGAGCTGGGATAAGTTGATCAGGGCAGGACAAAAGATTAATGTCATGGAGAATGTTGCTGCTTAGCAGTTTTTGGATCAACTTGTGGTATCAACTTTTAGAGCCATAGGACTGCTGCTGTTTTGGAATATCATAGAATCACAGAATCATAGGATGGCTTAGGTTGGAACCGACCATAAAGATCACCTAGTTTGAATGTCCCTGCTGTGGGCAGGGACACTTTGCACTAGACTAGGTCCCTCATGAGCCTCTGTGCCATTCAAAACACGATCAGACTGCTCCCAGAGCCACACTGGAAAGCTATACAAACTTATTTTTTTGTAGATGCAACTGAGATGGTCATCCTGCTAGATTCATACCAGCCAGCTGATGTACTTAGCTCTCCCCTGCAAGAAAAAAATCGTGTAATTATTCCTTGTGAAGCCTTCTCTCAACTTTTTGACCTGGGTTTTTTGATCCCAATAAAATGTATCAGCAGTAAATAATAAATATTAAAAAAGCAAACTCAATCTGTGACCAATTTTTTTATTCCCCCCCTAAAAATAGATGTTTGCTGGGTTGAATGGTATAAAATACTGAACCCAGACTGTGCACAGAACACGATGCTAACGCAGGTGAACTCCCAGAAATCACCTTCCTATGTGACTTTGTCTTTACCCCTTCAGCATGACAAAGTTGGTGTTTAACTAGAGATCACATATGCTTTCTCAGTACCTTGTAAAATATTTTTACTTCTCTCAACCCCAGTAGTAAGACAGTATTTTGGACAATGTTCTACATGTCTGTATCAAGACAGAAACAGGCTGCATATATGAAAATTGTTTAAAGAGCAGCTTTAAAAATTACTTACAAAATGCATACTTGAACACCATTTTCATACTAAGAGCAATTTCCAAGAGACAATTTCCATTTCTGAATTCAAAGCACACTTCTAAGCAGTACAAAGTTCAGAAAGCTTTATCTTCACTTATCTTGAGGTTACACAAACGTAATATCTCAGTGTGTAGTTTCCTCATGGGCTTAATTCGACCTAAATACACGGTGCTGGTGTGGTGAGCGGTGCTCCTGTCCCACTAGTGCTTGTGTAACTAACTGTGGACTCGGCTAGGGAGCCAGCTAGGATGGACACTAGGGATTTGTTGCAGGATTCATTCGCAGGTGGGCTGGTGCCCTCCTCTGTGTGAGTGCAGGGGCACGAGAGTGCTGATGTCCACAGCTGCCCGCATCCCTCGGCAACACCGGGATGGAGGGATGCTGCTCATGGAGCCCCGCCCCGAGCCTGTTTCCTGGCCGTTCTAGCGCTGATTCACACAAAAACGCTGTCTCAGGCATGGACTCCCTCCACGCTGACATCCGGTTCAGTGCGCGGATGCTGACCCTTCCCACTGCCATTAGACAAAGGGGCGTTTAAAAAGCTCCACTCCTTAGTGCGAAATAGGCAGACGCCAACCTTAAACCACGCAACTGCTCATAAATCAAAGCCCTATTATAAGCCACCCAAAGTCTGGCGCTGCCACTGCACAGTTTCACAGCCAGGCTCGCACAAACGCGCGAAGCCCACGTCCCGCACGAACGCCGGGCAGCACGCAGCGCAGCGCAGCGCGGAGGCCCCGGGCTGTGGCCGGAGCTGCGGGGCAGCGGCACAACCACCACCGGGCGCTCGGCGCGCTGCTCCCGCCGCGTTCCACCGAACAAAGCCGCTCCCCCGCGCTGCTGCGCACGGGGCGCGACCAGCGCCCTCAACACCCTCGTCCCGGTGCTCGCCAGCCCCAGCAGCGCACGGGAGCTCCGTGCCGCTGCGACACAAGCAACCCCGCTCTGCCCGCTGCCCTCCCTCGCCCGCAGCCGCCGCCGAAGCGCCGCCCGAGCCCTGCCCTCGCTCCCTCGCTCGCTCGCTCGCTCTCCCTCCCGCCAGCGGCCGCTCCCTCGCGAGAGGCGCCGCTCGCCGCCCGCCCCG
>VZRM01006487.1:104401-127660 GCA_013397955.1 Grantiella picta
CCCGCCGTGCCCCCCGCCGGGATCTGCTCCTGGCACAGCCTCCCGCTGATAGCAGCGGCGTGTGCGCTGCCGTGCGCTCTTCATTGTTGTGTCACCCAAGTTTTGGAAGGACAGTTGTTCCGTGCTGTCGTTGGAGTGGCTCGGGAGGGGGTCGTGCCCGGAGATGGATGGTCTCTCCCCGCGGCCCCTCCCGCCGCACACGCCTGGCCGGGCTGCTCCTGCCCAGGCTGACCAGCCCTGGGAGCACCAGGTTCCATCGCCAGAGCCATCCAGGGCCTGGGTGATGCAGTCCTGCCCTCCCTTCTCCCTTCAGGCCCGAGGGGCTCTCCCGTAGATAACAGTGGGACATTTACATTGCAGACACATGCTGCATAATAAACTCTTTATTGAAAAGAAGTTCTGTTGTTGGGACAGGATGCCACAATTACGTTTGTTACAGAGAAAGCATTTTTCCTTGCCCTCCTGTTTCTGGCCTTAGTTTGTCTTCTCCACTGCATCCATCTTTCTTTGACTTGCCTCCCCCACTTAAGCAATAAATCAGCAAATCTAGTATAATTTAGTCAGACTGATTACCCCGTCACTTAGTATCTTGAGAAAGACCGACTGAGCAAGGTAGGAGAGCAGCTTCAGGGTCGCTTAGGTTCCCTTGGTTGTTGGCGGTTATTGACGTGAGTGTATACAGTATATTACTAAAAATACAAAAATCTGAGGAACACTGTGTTGGTATAATGTTTTATCATGCACGCCATAGTCAGGTGTCAAATTCAATGCATTTTATGTTCCAATTTATGACCAGAAATCTTAAAAAGGCATTCTTATACTGTGTCAGGCCAATTCTAGCCACTATAAAGCTTTTGTTTTTAGGTATACAGATACTTTGCTAAGAATATTAGATGAAAGAGAGAGAAAGTAGAAATTGTTGTTGTTGTTGTTTGAATGTCTTCAGAACAAGGACCAAAGAACTTACTAACTGTGGGATTTTATTTACACAGGTATTTTACGTAGGTTGTCCGTGGTACTTAGGAACAGCCTCTGATGCTCACAGTTAAGTTGCCTTTATCTGAAGGTGCAGGTAGAACATAACAATGCAGATCTGACCTCATGTGAAACTTGTTTGTTTGGCTGGTTATTAGTTTTCCCTCTAAGGCTACAGGTCGTTTAGAGTTCACAAGGTAATTTGAAAGCCTAAAGAAATCTCTTAGCAGTCTTGTTTGTACTGTTGTACAGCTTACCATCTCAGCTGGCCAACTGCAGTCTTTTTTTTCCCCTCTTCATCTTCATTCAGCTCTGAGGAATTAAACTAGAACTGTGTACTTCTCATTTCCCTAATTTTTTTTAGGGTTTATTTTCAATCACCGGTCACTGTGGGAGTTTAATTTTTTCTCTTCTGTGTAAAACCCTGGGGTTAAAACACAGGTTGTTATCTGCATGATTTTGTTTGTGATACAGGAAATTAATCAAAGCAATATGGCAGTCTGCTCATGAACAGATTTGCTATGCTTTAATCTTCAAAACTATTATAATACTTTTTTTCTTAGTAGAAGTAGTAAAAATAAACGTCTTTTTGTAAAGTCATTCCTTAGTTTTGATTTGTTGCCTTCCTCTCTTTGCAATTAAAAAACAAGTAAGTCAAGCCTTTATTTGAAAGCATGGATGGCTAGTTCTGGTTGGAGTAATTGAGCTTTTAGTTTTGAAAATCAATACTCTTGCCTCTGTTGAATTCAGATATTGCTGTGACAACTGTACTTTTAATGCTGCAGGAAAGCATGTTTGTCAGCTACAGTTGTGTTATGTTTAACCTTGGGGTGATGGGATGAAAGAGGGCTGGAATTTATGCTGATGCCACATAGAAGAGTAACTCTCAAACAATTGTGTTACGCCATATGGAGCCTTTTCTGGAGAACTGTAAAAAAGATCACTGCGAATCATCTTTGAGGAAGTAGAAGTGGGTGGTATGTAGAAGGAACTTATTACAAGTGGTCCGCATAAAATAAACTTGTGGGAATTGCTTTTTTGAATTTCACTTAGGAAGATAGGATTGAGTTTGCTCAGTGTAACTTGGGTCCTGTGGGGATTTTTGTGCTCTAACATATACAATACGTGCTTTGAAAGGTGGTGTAGTATTGCTCTTAGTGCTGTCTTATGTATTTTATATCTATATAATCTTTTGCTGTCTTGGCTAACATTCAGGGGAAATGAGCTATCCTTTAGAACAGGTCTGCTGGAAACATAATGCTGTGAAAACGCTTCGAAAGCTTTTGTTGTAAAGGTATTCTTTGTCCCCTTGCTCTGTGTATTTATCTGCCTGTGAAGAACCAGCTGAAGAAAAGGTCCTTTTACTCTAACATTTTTGAAAACACTTAGAGCATGGAAGTTACTGTTAATGGATGACATTACCTAGGAATGTAATGCTTGGTTGTTTCTGTTGTCTCTACCAGATTCCTTCCATTACCATTTGAAGTATAATTGATCCTTAAGGAAGAACTTGGATGTTAAATCCTCTCTTTGCATTGTGCTCTCTTTTAGTGCTGTAACATTGCTTGGCCTGGGTTTTGGCTTCTGGTGTTTTCTATACCCTTTGAATAGAACAGGTATTTGTTGGTATAGCATAGGAAACAGTAAAGTAACTAAATTGAATCAGTTTTTTTTTGCAAGTTGCGCAGCATGGATGTAGATGACATATCTAAGCTTAAAATTACTATGCGATGTTGTATGTATTAGACTTGGAGGGGGCAAGATAAAAAGGGACTATCCTATCTATTTTTTCCATACTTTAAGGGACTTTCATGTCAGTTTTCATCCGTGTCTGTCTTCTTTTATTTTTTCATTTTCTACTCTCTTTGTGACTATAAAACCATCCATTCGTGGCAGTTTGTTTTTGGAAGTAGTGATGCAGAGTTTGTGTAAGTTTGTTGGGTGATGATGCTTGTGAATTCAATTTCCAGTAATGCAATGTGAATCATTGTGTCATATGAATACATTTAAAGTCCTTCAACTTTCTGATTGTCTTTGACACCTTTCATAAATTCTTCATTACCATTGCAGATGAAAACATTCCCCGTTGGCAGTCAGGCTACACAGCATAATTTAACATATGATTAAACTCTTCAAAACTGTTACAATTCAACTCTGTATAAATCAGACAAATAGTCCTTTAGAGTTGTATGTCATGGGTGAAGCTGTCATGTTTAGTTCTTAATTTTCTCAGCACAGATAGTACTTTTGTATCTGAAGTTGTGAATAGTGCATATGATCAGGCTGCACTGCACTGGACATGCTCTAATGACAAACTTAATCAGCTGTTATACTCAATTTTAGAATTTTGTATAGTACCACTTTGGAATAAAAAAAAAAGGAGGTGGAAAAGTATTTTGGTAGAAATATTTGTGACCTGTGAAAAGCTACAAAAATAACATTTAGATAATCCAGATTATTTGCTGAGATTACTCAATCTGTTAATGTATTCTGGGGGGACTGAAGAAAAACAAACAGCACCCCAGACAGTGTAACCACAAAAACCTTTTTACATGCTGAAAAATGTGGTGTCATGACATAAGGGAGACATTGGTATGTCATTATATTTTTCTTTCCTGAATTAGATGGTAAGCACGTTGGAAACTCAGTAGGAGATAGGGGATTGTGCCTCCAAGTAGTGATCTTCAAGGAGCCACTGCATGATAATATGCCTTTTTGTGAGGCAGTGACCCCCTAAACCTTGGAAAAAGAAAACAAAAGGCAATGGCTGGATCACGTGTGGGAATATGTTACTGTGCAGTCATTTTAATGATTTCCAACTTTGCTGTAAGGAAAAGCTATTACTACTAGTGTAAGAGCTATTGAGCTGTTATATTTTGGTAGCCTTAGCAGAATATGCTAGACTGGATGATTTTGGTTTACTTTAATGCACCAGTTCTAAGGTACATGAGTCTGGTTGCAGCTACACAGGCAAGAGTTGTCCATGCATCAAGGTTAACAGCAAGGCTACAGTGGGATCTGACCACTGTGATTTCAGATAAAGGTAATTTAGGGAAAACAAGGTATGGCTGTTGATGCTTCTGTCCTACTGTTTTACCAGTGCCTCACAGCATTACCTTCCAAGTCTGCTCATATGTAACCTCCATAGTATCTGTTGAGGATTCTTAAAGCATTTTTGTACTTAAGTATGGACTTAATAACACAATCCTGAAAAAAATTTGTGGGGAAAATGTCCCAATCTCTGTGTGGTAAAGCATTTTTTGTACTGTAGAATGGGATATTTCTAGAAAAAATGCAGTGTCAGAGAAAACACAGTATCTCAGAAGTGTGCCTCGTGAGCATGATGTTGAAATGTTTTTGACGATGTGATTGGAAAAGATTTCAGAGTTAACCTTAGTACTTGTAAAATCATTCCAAATGTGTGTTGGTCATGATGATGAAATTGTCATGGGACAAATTCCTCTAGAACAACAAGGGTGCAAGGGTGAGGGGACTTGAATTTCCAGTTGGGGTCTAGATGAGGGTAATTGCACCAAGTACTGTTGAATGAAGTTTTTGGTCCAGTTACTGCCAAATATTGTGGTGGTCAGATAATATTTCAGTTTTGCTATATTTGATCATTATCTTTTTTTTTTTTTTAATGTGACTTCGGAATTATTTTGTGAAAGAGTTCAGGTTTCATGTCTTGTAGAAAAAATATGTGTATTCCTTGCACTTTTGCCATTTCTCATGCTCATTTTGAAGACATCAAAGTCCTGGGTTTGAGTTTTTTGCTTTGGGGTTTTTCAGAAAAATATTTCCAAGAAGATTCAGCTCTGTGAAGTTCAGGGTATTCTTTTAAAGCTTTTTCATTATATGATGAGCCATGTTGAACAGAAGAATAGTGCAAGACGATGTGAATAAATCAGGTCTGTAACAGCTCTTGCTTCTTTGAAATATCGAACCACTTTTCTCCTTAGAAGTACCTTTTCAACGGTTAATATCTTTATAATTACCTTTACAAGTACATTTACTTAGAGCAGATTGTCAGTTTAGAGGAGTGAGTGGAATAAATAGAAAAACCTACCAAACTTGTTGCTGTCTGTAAATGTACTTTGTCTTGAGCATCTTAATTACTAGCAAGTTAACAATCTACAGAAATGAAAGTAGTGCACTAACAAGGAGTACCGTAGAGGAGATTATTATTTGTATGGTCATTCATGCAATAAGGAGTGCTACTGGAATTTCTTTTTCTGCTGGAAATAATCTTTTAATGTTGGGGGTTTTTGTGATCTGTCTTCAGCTTTGCAAGATCGGGGTTCATTTCAAAGGAAGGATAATGGAAATATAGTTTACCATTTAAAAGAAAAATCAAGCTAAATATATTTTTCTTTCTTTAGCTTAGAGCAATAAATGTAGATCTCCAGACTGATGCTGCTCTGCAAGTGGATATCTCAGATGCACTCAGTGAGAGGGATAAAGTGAAATTCACCGTCCATACAAAGGTAAAAAACCTGGGTTTGTACTTGCAGCAGTTCTTAATTATATACAAAGCAGAGTTTATTTAAACTGTTTATTGAAACAAAGTGTAACACAATCCAGAAGAAATGAGAAAGTAGAATTATCTCATGTTTAAGAGACTTTGTATCTACAGTGCATAAGAAAAAGATGACTAAAAATTGAGGTTAAAAAGCTATTTAGAAGAAAGTGATGTTCACTTTTTTGTATTGATGCGCTGTCATGCCATTCCCATGCTTATTAATTAGCCTGTTTGCAGATAGAATCTTTAATATACCTGAATATACTTCAGTATAGTTTTTTAAATTGGA
Organism: Grantiella picta; assembly: GCA_013397955.1. Lineage (NCBI taxonomy): Eukaryota > Metazoa > Chordata > Aves > Passeriformes > Meliphagidae > Grantiella > Grantiella picta. Next base: position 110,185 of record VZRM01006487.1, read on the forward strand.
TTTGATTTTATTATAGTGTCAGATTCTAAAAACATACTTTGTAATTGTATTACATTCAGGTATCATTTTTAATTACTGTTGTTTATGGCTTTTTTTTTTAGATTTGAATGTTTATTGATTGCAGTGTGACCGAATAATTAAAGTTGAATAAAATATCTGGACATCATTAATCCTATCTCCTCCCTCATTCTTGCCATTAAATTAGAGTGCATGAGAGCACATTGCTCAGAATTTGTCCATTTGGGTTTTTATTATAGAATCATTGAATCATTGAGGTTGGAAAATACCTCTAAGATTGAGTCCAGCCATTAATCCAGCACTGCTGAGTCCACCATTAAGCCATGTCCCTAAGTGCCACATCTACATGTGGTTTAAATACCACCAGGGATGGTCACTCAACCATTTCCCTGGGCATTCCCTTCTAAAACTTGTCAACTGTTTTGGTGAAGAAATTTTTTTAATATCCAATCTAAACCTCCTGTGGCACAGCTTGAGGCTGTTTCCTCTTGTCCTGTCACCTATTACTTTAGAGATGAAACCAACCCCCCACCTGGCTACAGCCTCATATCAGATACTTGAAGGGAGTGATAAGGTCACCCATGATTTTTCTTTGGACTAAACATCACCAGCTCCCTCAGCTGCTCCTCATCAGATTTGTGCTTCAGAGCCTTCACCAGCTCCTCTGTCCCTCTCTGGACATGCTCTCCAGCACCTCAATGTCTTTCCTGTCACAAGGGGCCCAGAACTGGACACAGAACAGGAGGTGTAGCCTGGACTCAACAGTGTCCTTTACAGAGGAACAGTCACTTCCTTGGTCCTGCTGGCCATACTATTGCTGATACAAGTCAGGATCCCATTTGCCTTCTTGACCACCTGGGCACACGCTGGATTATGTCCAGCCACTGTTGAACAGCACCCCCAGGTTCTTTTCTTCTGGGCAGCTTTCCAGCCACTCTGCCCCCAGCCTGTAGCACTGTCTGGGGTTGTTGTGACCCAAGTGCAGGACCCAGCTCTTCACCTTGTTGAACCTCCTACCACTGGCCTCAGCCCATGGATCCAGCTGGTCCAGATCCCTCTGCAGATCCTTCCTGTGCTCCAGCAGATCAACACCTTCACCCAAGTTGGTGTCATCTGCAAACTGACTAGGAGGCACTTGATTCCCTCATCCATATCATCGATAAAGATGCTAAACAAAACTCCAAGATGAAATTGATAAAGATATTAGACATGTCTATGGGAGCAGACACTCCACAGGCAACCCGTGCCAGTTGATTGCTGCAGTAATTAAGATGAGGGTAATTACTGCAGTATAAACTTTTGGGGACATTTTTGTTGTTCCTTCAAGGTTTTTTTTTTTTGTTGTTTTTTTTTAATAAAGCTTGCATAGTAATGAAAAATATTGGGGGTACTTGGTTTTGGTTTTCTTCCTCCCTACCTCCTTCCCCTCCCATAATTCTACCTCCTTTTACCCTTCTAGAGTTCCTTACCAAATTTCAAGCAAAACGAATTTTCTGTTGTCCGGCAACATGAAGAGTTTATTTGGCTTCATGATTCTTTTGTTGAGAATGAGGACTATGCTGGCTATATTGTAAGTACTGGTATTCTTTTGGTTTATGTGTGCTTTTTTCTGTGGGCTATGTCAAAACTACTTGAGACTGCTTTTAAATGCAGTAGAAACAGCAGGTGTTCATTCCTTATAAAATCAGATCAACTTCTCTAATACTTAATTTTATGCAATTACGCAAAATTAATGGTTGAAGCAAGCTTGGAAGAAAGCTACAGTAGCTGTCACACTTTCTTGCTTTTTACTTCTAAGGAATGAGTAGTTTAATCTGTTTCCAAGTGTATTTTTAGTGCTACCATGTTAAAAGTGTGTGAGAGAGTTAGCTGTGTGACTCGGTCGTATTGTATTTGCAAGCTACTGTTTAACTTAGTTACAAGTTTCATATTGCCTTTGTTGTAGCTGGAATGGCAGAGTAAAGTAATTAGACTTTTCCAGTTCTCATTATAAAGATCAGAATCATTTTTCCATAAATAAGAGGAAGGAAAAAAGAATCTAAATACCATGTAGCACTACAGGGAACCTCAATATATAGTAGCAACTTACTGTTTGAAGTTTATTTCAGGTCTTCATGGAACAGAGGCCTCAAAGCAGGCACCCAGTGATACTGCATATTAAAAATGGGTGCTGCTCTTCATACATTAATTGCAAATAGGAATATTTGTCATCTTGGTATGAAAGTTAGGTATTCGTTTTGTGTTTGGGGGGTGTTTGCTGATTCAGAAAGTAAATGGGTATTTCTAATTGATTAGTGGGTACATTATAATGAATGTAATCTGTGATGTGTGATACAATTCTTGAGCTTAGTCTTTTCTTAGTCAGAAAAGCTATTAAGTGACTAGACCTTCAGTGTGGTAATAACTAGTTTCAGATGTTTGACTGTCTAGATGCTGGATTTTTCATAATATGTTGATGTAAAGGGCCAATATCAGTATGCTAAAATTTAAACATGATTTAACTTTGTTCTACCTTCCTGTCCTGACAGCAATTCAGGATCAATTTGACTGTGGTATTTTCTCTTTCAATGTTAATGTATTGTATTATAAGAGCCTAGAGACTTGTTGACTGATGGCTTTGTTATTTCAACACATATATCTTTAATGTCAACAGTGCTGCATGAAAGAGCTAGTGCCTGCAAACAATAGGGAATAGTTTTCTAGGTTTAAAGATTTGGGGAGTTATAAATGGATGGTATGAAAACAATTGTGGAAATCTGTTTCTTTTTCTTTAAACAAGAAATAATCCTTACCAAATAAGCAAAGCTAAAACTAATTAAAAAATAATAATTTCAAGTTTTAATTCATTGCCATGGGAAATGAAGTATTATTTGGTTTCTGTTGTAATTAAACTGAAGCCATTAGTTAAAGCTTTAGTAATCTTCAAGGACACTTGACCAAAATTGGTATAGTAATGCAGCACAAATGAATGAGAGACTTTATCCTGTAATGAATGCTGTAATGAATGATGAAAGAGAGAAACATGTATTAAAAAGCTGCAGGCAGTCTACAATTCCTGTACTGTGAATGGGTGTTGTTTGACTGAGAAAATGAAAAATTAAAAAAAATTGGATTCAATTCCAGATTCCACCAGCACCACCCAGGCCTGACTTTGATGCCTCCAGGGAGAAACTGCAGAAACTTGGAGAAGGGGAAGGATCAATGACTAAAGAAGAATTCACCAAGATGAAGCAAGAACTGGAAGCGTATGTAGACTTGATTACTACTTTATTTATTTGTTTATATTCCAAAACTTTTAGTGCTGTTTTCTGTCCCTTGTTTCCGATTTCACTGTAATGGTTCTCTGTGAAATACAGACTTGAGAATCCAGTTACTGTATAACCAGGGTTAATCTCAGTGATCATGATCAGTGCCATTAGGAAAATTGTAGAAATAATTTCTTGGAAGATCTTTTGAAACAGAAAATAAATCAGCTTGTTCTTGAGCATTCTTTTATAAGAAAGAAAGTACTTAGATCCTTTTCTTCACAGAACATCTGCAAAGAGAGGAAATAACCTCTATCTTTTTTAGTTCTGGTGTTCCACATTTTATAAGCATAATGAGACTAAGGTTATACACGTAGTGATTGGGAGTAGGGAGTTGTGCATGTGGTTGGTACTGTAAACATAGATGCCAACCTTCCTTTTTTGATACTCCTTTTATTTATTTTTTTGCACAAGGAGAATATACTTCCTGAAAATACTACTTTCCCTTACTATGAATTTAATTTATATTGAAATACCTGCTCTGAAGCTTCTTGTTCCATATTGAGTTACACAGTGAAGTTTCTCCTTGCTTCGTCCATTTTCTTTATCATGCATTCACTTCTTTGATCTTTTTCCTGTCATTGGTTTCAGTTTTCAAGTGTATATTTATGCTGCTTCTAGACTGCTTCTATCAAGAGCTCTGAATTGGCAAGAAAAGTACATAGAACTCTTAGAAGTGCTGCTTTCTCACCGAACTTCAGCTGCTGTGAGCGATTGTCTTAAAAAGCTCTGTATTAGTGATATGTACAACATTATTTATAGCAGAGTAGATATACACTTCATATGCAGAAAACTGGAAATTAGCTAAACACTATAGATTTTAAAGAATCTGGTTTTCCAGCGGCCCTGATCATGATTCTCTTGTGGTCTGGTTAGGGGTTGGATAACACAGAAAACTTTGGGTTTCTTCTACTGCCACCTCCATCCTCTGCATCCTCCTTTTTTGTCTTCACTGAATGACTACTACTCTCACTGAGATCAAACATCTCCCAACACTGGCCCTGCTGGTTTGCTGGTATGTAAATCTTAACCTCCTTGCACATAGTGGAAGGAAAAGTGTTGATTATAATTTTACTGTTTGACCTCAGAACAGGAAAAAGAGCCCTTTCCTCATTTTTAGATGAGTTGAATCTTACTGATTGAATTTGCAAAGCAAAATGAATTCTAGCAAACTTGTATTGATAAGAATGCCTTCCTCTTAATTAAATTGCAAGTGAGTAATTGCTTTGAAGTTGAGTTGGCTGAATTGGGCAACTATGTGATTGTTATGGTTAAATATGATTTTTTGGTTGTACCTACCAAATGCAGCTCTTCATTTCAGTTTTAGAACCACTATGAAGTGAGACATCAATGTGAGCTTTGGCTCAAAAAGTCTAGGTGCTTTAACATGAAATAAAATACTGTCTAAACAGCTAACAAAACTACATGAACATATAAATAAGTAAGGAGGGTGCAAATGGGCAAGGGGATGGAGATGGGGAGGAAGGAATTTGCACATCAATACATAGTGCCTGGGGACTGTAGTCTGTACCTCAGTTTCTTGACTTTTGGGGTGCTGGGGAAAGGACAATGAAATGAGGTTACACTTTCAGCAAACCAGTGTCTGTTAGCTAACCATAAAATTAGAGTGCATTTGTTGACTCTTTATTAAAAGTCTCTCTGTAATGTGTTTGGGCTTCAAATTTCTCCCTAGTATTAACATTGCGCTATTTATGTATGTCTACATCAAACACTGGAGTGAAAAACTCCATTATATCAGCTTGTAATTTTGTACCCTTACTGAGGATCTGTTAAAGCTGCCCACTAGACTTATCTCAAACTTAATTGCTTCATATGAAATTCTTAATGTCTTTCTTTTTTTTTTTGTTTTTAGTGAATATTTGGCAATATTCAAGAAGACAGTTGCAATGCATGAAGTGTTTTTGTGTCGCGTGGCAGCACATCCTATTTTGAGAAAGGACTTAAATTTCCATGTATTCTTGGAATATAATCAGGATGTGAGTATTGAAAACTGAATTGCTGGCAAGAGAAATCAAGATGTACTTCTATGGTAGGATGGAAAATGGATTAAGAGGGCATTACCTCCTGGAGCAAATTACATAAATTCCTTCATGCCAGACATATTTGTATTGTAAAAGTTAGAAATTTCATTTAGTCTGTAGGAGGTCATTTTCTGCCACCCAGGGAACAAAATGCGCTATATGCTTTAACCTCAGCATCAAAAATATTACTGGAAATCCAGTATATTTTGGATTAGGTGAGCTTTTGGTGATGATTTCACATGACAGTATACTTTTCTACTCTTTGAATTTTTTGCTTCTTTTTACTGTGGGGAAGAATGATGCAACAAAATGGAACACTAGTTTTTAGGATTTGGAACTGTGGTATAAATTCTGTTGCTAACGAAACTAGAGAGAATTTCTAATGAAATGTTCTGATGAGTAAAACCTTTTTGTTAATGATGTAAGTGAAAATGTGGTTAATTTTTTCCAAGTATTGGACTAGTGTGGCTATTCTTATGTAACATACTGAATTGAGATAATGGAGAGTACTTTTGGATTCATAACTCCTTGGTGTTGGAGTTAGTGGTTGCTCATATTCTACAAAGTTTCAGTTACTTTTTAGAATGGCAGGAATTAACATTGAATGGAAGAAATTATTGCAAACACTGGCTCAACTGCATACATACTTAATTCAAAATACATTACAGAGGTTCCTCTGTTGCTTGATGTAGAAATGCTTACAGGTTCAGGCACTCAGTTTACCCAAACTGGGTGAAGTTAGACAGGAAGAGTGAGAAGACTTGAATCAGCATTATCCTCTGGAAGTCAAAGATCTGTCATTCACTGAAGAGGGAAACATGGTTATATTAACTCAGCTATAGTTACATCAACTCAGCTATACTGTGCATGATAAATACTGTGTTATATAGGTAACTGAGATGTCCAATGTATTCTCTGTACATTTGGTATTATCTGTAGGTGCTAGAGTGTTGCTGATAATTTTTTTTTTCTAGAATAGTATTAGAGGTGATGAACAATCTAGTAAATGAGTTAGTCTTCATTCTGGGTGCAAAGTGCCCTATCCCCATTAGGGCAGAGTATAAGAGTAAACAGAGAACAGGGAAACTGGTTTAGGTGTAGCAACTAGTAGTATGTGGTTCTACTTAATTTTTTTTAAAAGCTTGTATTGCCTCCAGCAAATGAATGAACTTGATAAATTAATTTGTTTTTCAGTTGAGTGTTCGTGGGAAAAATAAGAAAGAGAAACTTGAAGACTTCTTCAAAAATATGGTTAAATCAGCAGATGGTGTCATTGTTTCAGGAGTAAAGGTGATTGCTGCTTAACATAGCAAGATTTGAAATGTATTAACATTGTTATTGCCTTTTTTAATGAAGTAGAATTTTACATCGGTACAAAAATGGGACTTTTATGGTGATATCTAACTTAAGAATTAGTGGCAGACCATGGGAAAGAACTTCTAGCCTGGATGCAAAATAATTGAGAGCATTCTGGTGGGCTTCCAGTACTCTTTCCCCTGTTTTATGAAATAAAGCTTTTTTTTTTTTTTTAATACACAGATAATTGATAATCTGGTTGGGTTGTTTGTTCAGGCTTGCCATTTTAGATAGTGGAAAGGAGAACTAGGTCTGACAACTGCTTCAGTTCAGAAGTTACTAAGAGATTGAATTTTCCTAGTCTTGTAGAATCCTTTTACTGTTTCAAGGCTAAGAGCAGCAGTAGAGGTTATATGATTTTTCCCTGTAGATGTAGGCGTGTAACTGAGGGGAAAAGAAAAAGTAATGAAAATTCAATTTGATTTTGACTTTTCCAAAAGCTACAAGATTGCTTTTATAACAAGCATAGATTCTGTAGAGGATGATTTTTAATCTCCTTTCTTTCTAGTGGTAACCTTCCGTTTGCTAGCAATTTTTACAAGAGTTAAAAGTTTCTAGGTTTGAAATCTTGATTTTTGAAACTGCTGGAAAGTGGGTATAACCATGGATTAATTACGACTTGGAGAAAAAGATAAAGTCCAAATAACTACCAGTTTTGTAAGAACATCGTTCAAAACCCATGTTGTAGGCTATTCCATGGTATTGAGCATCTGTTATTTTGGAGGGTTTTTAAAAATAAGTATAAACCAATTATCTCAAATTATAATACAGAAAATATTAACATTTACCTGTGTTTACCAAATTGAAAGAAGTCTGTCATTAAGTTCAATGCTCTGAGCTAGGAGTTCAAATCATCTCATCTGTGAGCACAGCCTCTGTGTTACTGGGTGACTTCCATTTATTCTAGGCAGATGTCCTTTTATTAAGTACTTGACATGTATTCTATTTTTCTGTTACCCTTGCTGACTCTTTGATATTCCTTCATGTTTAGTTATATAGACCTTTAAGATGCTTGTTGCAAATTCTTAATTCTTAATAAATTCTTAGTGAGATTTAACGTCATGATATAAGTGGGGAAGAAATCAGTTTACATAAATGGTGTTTCAGACAATAGATGCATTTCCTGTCACAGCAACAGTCAAATGTGCAGATTTACCCTGCAATTGCTCTGTAAAGAGAGTGAAATCCTGTTTTTCAATTGTTCTCTATTTTTTGTAGGATGTGGACGACTTCTTTGAACATGAGAGAACATTCCTTGTAGAATATCACAACCGAGTCAAAGATGCCTCTGCCAAATCTGATAAAATGACAAGATCGCATAAAAGTGGGTTTTTTTCCAGAGTGAAAATAGTACTGGTTAAAGTGTACAGAGGTTGTTCGTGAGGAGAAGTAATTTTTAGTTTTCTTTTTGCATGTGAAAAGTGAATTAATTTCTCCAAGTGTAGCCTGCAGAGTCTAAAGAAGTTCAATCTGACTGTCTAAGTTTAGGCTTTGCCACAGTAGACTAGATGGAGCAAGAACAGCCTGGTGCAACAGTGAGGATACCTTAATTTTTCACACTCTCTGCCTGAAAAGAAATACACTTGATGTATTAATATATTTTAAAGTCTGACTTAGTCATTTAGGTGTAAAGGTGGGTAATAGGGCAGTATGTGTGATTTTACACCTAGTGAAATTGTTCTTATTTGGATGTGGATGTGGTTGGATGTGCAGTTTCTTGGCACATTAGGCATTGCATTGCCTTGCTAACAAAGTTACCTTTTGCTCATAGCAAACCCCTGTTTGGGCCATTCGTTCTAGACTAGGTTTCCATTTTTTAGCTGTTTAGAATGGAGACTGAAATGTGTACATTCAGTAGCCTGGTTTGCAGGTCCCCTTTTCTTAATGAGACAAGATATTCTACTTGGCTATTGATTTGTCTTCCTGAGCTGAGTGCTAGCTAATGTGATTTCTGAAAGCTCTAGGTGGTCTTCTCAAGTGCAGTTCATTTATTAGAGAAAATGAAAAGTCTTTGGGTTAGGACTACTGTGTTTGATTTAGGATTACTGTATTTTGAGAAGCTCAGAAAAAATTGACCTATGTTGCCCTTGATTTTAAGTTTTTGTTAGATAAATCAAAATTGATCTACCAGATTCTGTCTGCCTCCTTGAAGTTTGGGTCTGATTTACAGATATTGTCTTTCCTGTCTGCAGTAATACAGTTTGCACAAAACCGTGTTACAAACCTTTTATGAATCTTTATTGGTGAGATCTCTAAAGTCTATATTGAATGAGACATTAAACTAAGAATTTTCTGAGTTTTTCAGATGCTTCTCTTGCTGTTGGGTGAAGACTGAGTCTTTTGTAGTTTTAGTATCAATGCTAGGAGATGGAGGGAGTGAGTTATGGCTCAGTGAACTTATTAAGGGGCCCTGTGTCTGCATTCAGTTCCCACCTGAAGTGGTTTCTGGTGGTTTTGGGTGCTTTCTTAAAATGAGATCTGAACTTCATGGTAACAGAGTGCCAAGATTTACTTACAGAGTGAGAAAGACTACTGCGCTGGTTGTAGAACCAGGAAAATCCTTTGAAAAGAGGTTGTAGAGGATCTGATGGGAAGGGATTGATCAAACTCATGAGAAAGCTTCACTGGTTTCGAGGCTCAAATCACATTGAATGTTTATTGACAACTTTTACCAACCTGTGAATTGGGACAAATGGCAGCTTTTGAAGTTCTGGCTAGAGGAGTAGAGCAATGAGCTGGGAAGCCTCTTCTGGAAATGGGCAATCTGTAGTTTATGGATGACATGATCAACAGAGAGCTGCAGGGCTTGCAGACACTGGCTTGCTATTTCCATCAGAAAATCAATTTTTGTGTTGAAATGGGAGGAACGGAAGGGGAGATTAATAGCTTCCTAATACCATTCTTCGCTCTAACCAACTGCACTGATGATGTATGGAGTAGTGAATTGCGTGGAAGTTGACCAACTCAATCTCTTAAAGTTGTGTTCTTAAAAAAAAGTAATTCAGCTTAAAGGCATATAAACTTCAGAAATAATAAGGAAGTGTATTTTCCTGTTAATTTCTTGGATCTGTTGGTTTTCATCATTCATTGAGCTAATACTTGAAGCTCTTTGAAAAAGCTATTTGTGCAAAGATTTTATTTTTATGATGATTATATAGCAGTACCTCAGTCAAATTATGCAGGTTTCTTACAAACACTGCTTCTAATTTTATTATTTAAAGTGATTTAACACTAATGCTACCTTAATTAGTGACTGCCTGTTGAAGAGGTAAGGGTTTCCTGAAAACTAGGCATGTACTAGAAAATGTGTTGTTCATTTAGTGCTGTATTTTTGGTAACTTAGGGTTTGTTGTCAATTAATTGACCGCTCTCAAGACTTTTTGTTATTGTTAAACTGTGATTTTGTTTTTTCCAGATAGATTTAAAATAAAATTTAAATTCAGACTTTAACCATTGACTTTGTACATCTTCCACCAAAGTGATACCTAACAAAATTTCACAACAAATTTACCTAGCAGGTTCTACTTACATAAAATACTCCTAGGTAAATTGCAGGCTGTGCGATTTGGTGAAAGTACCATTTTTATTGTGTGAAGCTATCCTTCCTAAAAAGTGATGTGATAGCAATTTTATTTCTGCTTTTGTGTTAAAGCATGTCCTTTTAGTAAAACACCTATTTTTGAAGAAAGAGAGAAACTTCCAAATTTTCAGAAAGAAGAGGAATGAAATAGTAAAACAAGTGCTTGTTTGTTTTTCCAGATGTGGCGGATGACTACAATAGAATTGGTTCTTCATTATATGCATTAGGAACACAGGACTCCACAGATATATGCAAGTAAGATACTGTTAATAACCTATGGGGTAGTTTGCTATGTGGCAGTCTTAATAGTGACCTGCTGAGATTGATAGCTGTTGTTAGGAGAAAATCAGAATTTATTGGAGTTGTATCACATTAAGATAATTTCTTCTCTAGTATTTCCTTTCTTTAGCAGGCTGCATTTAATACTTTTGCTTTAATATTTGTCTGTAAAAAAAGGCTGTTTTCTACAGTCTGTAGAAAATCACACGGTTGAGGTGGAAAAATCCTCATAAAGATAAGAAAAAAACACAATTCTTTTACCTTTTTTTTTTTTAAATGTTATAAATGCTTCAACATGTGCAGCAAGCACAGGTCTTAGTCTGAGTATATGGATTTTTTTGAGTGCACCGACATCTTGAAAAATAATTGTGCTGTTCTGGCAAGTTTACTGCCCTTAGGAAAAGAAAGGAATCTACAGAGATCCCCAGCCAGAGCTTTGAAAATAGAAGGGGGACTCTGTGTACAAAAGTTGGTTCTTTAATCTTTCAGTGAATTTCTTGAAGTTTGGTGTATCTGAAAATAAAACTTAGTTAACTAGCTTAAAGATGTCAGTGCTTGTCAGCATACACATGTAGTTTGTTAATGTGATGTTGGTGTCAGTGTTAACGACAGGACATAAATATGGAAGTTAACTTATTAATTTACCTGTATTACAGTGATACACTTCCAGATGTGGTGATAGCTTGTATACTTTGATAATAGTATTGATTTTCGTTGTAGTTCGTTAGGGTCTAGGAAAAAATCTCATGTGTCTTCTGTCAAAATAGTATAATTTGACTATATTTCAGTCTGCTCTAAGTCTGAAGCCTTGTATTGTCTCCTGCAATGGAGGTGTTGGCACACTGTCACTCAGTATCCCTGAATTCCAAGTAGAACGTATGTCATGTTTGCTGTGTGAAGAAAAGTACATTCAGATTTGCATAAAGGACACTTGATAATAGTGTAATACCATTGACTGGGGTGCTGGTGTTTCAGGTTTAATTCACAGAAGCATAAAGAATCCTTGAGGAGCTGAGCTATTATTCTTCACTTAAAAATATTAGTCTGTTATGCTTTGTTTGTCCTTTGCCTTTCTTACATTGCAAAGTTCCCAGATGTTTGAAGTTTGAAACTAGTATGTTCTCTAAATTTAGTGAATTATAATTCTAAGCAGTGCCTTTGCAGTCTTTATTGCCAGATGCAGACTATTGTGTGAGTTCTAGAAAGTAATTAGACTGTTCAAAACAATGTTGTAATATGAGCTGTTTCCTTCACACAGGTTTTTTCTGAAGGTGTCAGAGTTATTTGACAAAACAAGGGTATGTACTATGAAATGGACATTGTGTGTCAACTGGGCATTAATATATGAATTAATATGGGTGCTTCTAGAGGGAGCATTTAAGCAGTGTAGTATGGACTGGGAAAGCATAACATTTCAGTCATCTGTTCTGTAAAAGGATGGAACCTTAGGACTCTTCAGTCTACTAAATGTTTCTAGGCAGTCTCCTGCAATGCACTAGTAAAGGTGCTAAATGCATAGAGATCTTCCATACGTGTTACTGGGAATCACAGAACTTGTTATGGATAAAAGAAAGGAGGAAATCCTTAAAAAGAAAATTGTGGTCATGCTGCTTTTTTTTCTGAAGCCAGGATCTGTTTCTGCAGTTATTTGGCTCAGAAATACTATTGCTTATGCTTGTAACCAGTTTTTCAAATATCTTCTCTTTTACGTTACTTGTTTGGCTCAATAGAGAGAAGATGTATGCCATGTATCAGGAAAACTTTCAAATTAAAAATGTGTGCATTTCCTAAACAGACAATTATATCTGCATAAATACATACTTTAAAGAAAATTAACAGAATTACTTGCTTTGACTCAAAATGTTGAATTTTAGAATTTTTTTTTTAATTAGGGTTTAAAAAATGCACTTGCAGATTCTATTTCTAATCTGTTCCAAATACAAGCAAATTGGTTTACTGGTTTTATAGTTTACTCAGTGCATGCAGTTACACAATTAGTCTGCAAAGGTGCCTTAAAAATTTGGATTTTTTTTTAATTGCAACTATATAAAACTTCCTGTGCAACTCTTAATGTAAGTTTGTTTCCCTGCATTTTTTTCTAGCAGATGATAAATATAATTGCTATAGGGGAAAAAAAGTTTAATATAGAAAGCAGTTGTCAATCACTGCTTGTTCAGTAGCTTATTGCTTACATTTTAAAACAAAATCCTAACGCTGCTTCTCATTTTGCATCCTAAAGTACCCTGTCATTAATGCTTGATCTTAGTGTTTGAAAAACACCATCTGTCATGTGCTATATATTTTACATTGAATTTGTATGGTGCAAATGAATACTGGAAGTCTGGATGTTTTTAAGTTGATCCTTTTACTTACTGTTTTTTTGTTTGGTGGTGTTTCTTTGTTCCATTTTGTTTTTCCAGAAAATAGAGGCTCGAGTATCTGCTGATGAAGATCTTAAACTTTCTGATCTTCTGAAATACTACCTTAGGGAATCTCAAGCTGCTAAGGTGAATTTATGGGTTTTTGGTCAGTAAAATTGTGTTTAACATTAAAAATAAAGGGAGAGAAAGTGATAAGGGATTATCAACACACAATATAGATAGATTAAAATGCTGCCACCTCTAGCCTGCAATTTCTCCTTGAGCTGTAAAACCTATGCCTCTGTTTAATACAAGGAGTAACAAAGCAGTTGCTGATGTGGGACTGACTGTATGGAACTGAATGAGCCACTTGTCGAGGCCAAATTATGCAGTAATGAAAAACAGTGGAAGGGCTGTTCATGTGTTTGTGGTGTGTTCAGTGCTTGTAATTGCAAGCAATTCTGCTTTTTTTTAAATAATAAAATTGGGTATTCCGTATAATCTTCTAGTGCTGATAAAAAACACATGGGTTGAATTTGATATTCTGTGCTTAAAGAAAATTTCGTTCTTACTATTTGATATGAGATGATTAAATAACACCACAGAACGAGCAAGAAAATGTCTGTAGTTAGAAGATCACAAACTTTCGCAAAAATGTTACTACTGTTTCTTGGGCTCTGTGTGTATTTCAAATACATAATCTAAATGTAGTTTATTTCTAATCTGAGAAGCTGTGAAATTTCCTGTGATTTGCCTTCTTTGGCTTTTTGGAGTTTGGTCTAAGCCATCTGTTGCTAGCCTCTGTCAGACAAGATGGAGACCAAACACTATTATGTTGTGGATCTGATCTAGTATGGACATTCCTGTGAATTGCAGGATGAAGTAAAGTGAATGCAAATAATTTAGTAAGAACTGAAATACAGTAAGAAGGACTAAAATTAATTTGATTTTTAAAAATTACTTGGAATATAATAAAATCCTTGGGTAGAGTCTTTTAAACTCTGTAAAACCTTTGCTTTTTTAATAGGATCTCCTATATAGAAGATCTAGGTCACTAGTGGATTATGAAAATGCTAATAAGGCATTGGATAAAGCAAGAGCAAAAAATAAGGATGTGCTGCAAGCTGAAACTACTCAGCAAATATGCTGTCAGAAATTTGAGAAAATTTCTGAATCGGCAAAACAAGGTATTTGGGTGGTCCTTGATCCTATGCTACTACTTGAAAATTAATATATTTTTGTATGTTATTAATGAGAATTAAGGTAATTAACGAGAATAGATTTTTGTACTGTTTCCTAAGCAGGAATATTATCTTTTAATTATTATTTACTTATTTTAGAAAGTTCAAATTCTATTTTTGTCTCCTCATAGCTCTGATAGGAAGAGCAAAGTCTAAGTGCAAATTACTTGTTAACCTTTTGTTTTTTCACATATGTAAGATAAGATACAAAATGGTAACTGCTATCACTAATAGCAAACAAATATTTTAAATTATTGTTAAAATTCCCCTTTTGGTTTATGCTTTCTTCTCTCAAGGCACCAGTCTGTCACAGATATGATACTACATTAGAGAAGGGAGAAATTATCATATGAGATTTCACTGAATTACATAGTTAATAGAGAAAAGGAACCTTGTTTATACGTTACTTTTCTTTTGGAAACTTTGTGTCCTTTTTCGGTTAGTACTTCAGAGAGTTAGTGTTATATGACTCATCATTTGGGGCAGGTTTGTTTAAGGTTTAAACACCAATCTCTTCTGTTTTTATCATTTAAGAGTTGTTTGAGCTTGTAAGTCTGGTTAATGATTGCTATAAATTAGTGGAGAATGAGTGATCCTGTTAGCCACACAGGTATATGCAGAAAGCATGCTGTTGTGCATCCTAGTTTTAGCTTAGTGTATTCCCTAGAGATTTTTCAGGTATCAGCCTTGAAAGAACAGGGCAGATGGAATAAGAGAAATAAATGTTAAAAGCATCTACTTGACAGTCGTTTTTCAAAGAGCTTTGTGTCCCCAGAAGGTTTTACCTCGAGGTGAGGAACTACAGTGATGGTTTGCTTTCTTCCAACTGTGTAGCAGTATTTTTGAGTGCAAAATGTGCTGAGATTACACTTGAGGTTTTTCTTTTTTCCTTCTCTCACCTTTTACCTCTTCCGTCCTGAAGGAATGTCTGTTAACAGCTGAAGTCACTAGCAGGGATACTGGTAATGAGTCCATTTTTATTTTCCATAGAACTGATAGACTTTAAGACAAGAAGAGTTGCAGCATTCAGAAAAAATCTGGTGGAACTAGCAGAACTGGAATTAAAGCACGCTAAGGTAATTGTGATCCTTTTTGGCCTATATTTCAAATGATTTTGAGTATTATATGCTTGTTTAACCACAATGGCTGTATTTGTTGTGTGATACACAGTTCAGCTTTCAGGAAGGTGAATTTTAAGTTAAGCATTGCCCAGAAAGGTGAACTTACTTTAACGGCAGAGAAAACAAAAAAAATATAGGTGAAATATTTCTGAGAGATGGGTAAGCTGGAGGTGCCCTTGGAAAACTCATCTCCTGGAAGACAATTTTGCCTTCAGTTTTATGTTTATTTGGCTCTTTGACATTTACAGCTGCAGAGTTTGAAAACTTGACTATTTTTAGAACTTCATCTCACCATTTCACTATGAGATAGGAAGCAGTTTGTCCTGTTACCCATATTTTGGGACTTGGTGTGTAGTATATTGACCATGAAATCACACTGGCCTGTCTGGTATGATGAGTGTGCTTTTTGAACCTTTTTGCCTTTAAGCTGTTAAAAAAGAGGCATGTAGCAGATAGCCTTTTCAGGAAAACAAATTTTTGTAGGAAAAGAACTTTAAGGGGCCTGTACTGTCCTTCAATTTTACAATGTATTTGATTTCATGGACAAGTGCAACAGTCTCTTATTTGAACAGTCTTATACCAGGAGGCAGCTTTCTTTTAAAAATCAGTTCTTTAGCATTTCTCATTCTTGTCTCAAATCTGAAACTGCATTGGTTAGGAAGCTGTGAATTAACTGAGAATATATCTGTTGAAAGGATTTGTTCAGAGGTGTATTGCTGCTTTACACTCTTTTTGGTAGTGTTGACAGTGTAATTCTTTATTCTGCAAAATCGATTACTTGTAAAACTAATGTACTGTAAAAAGGAGTGTTTGGGGGACTTTTAAAAAAAAACTTTTCAGGTATAAGTTCAGTTTAACAAGATCAGTATTTTGCTGGTAAAGCAATCAGTAATGTATGGAACACATAACTCCTTTTTCAGATGAACAGTCCTTACTTTAAATAGTCTTAACAGTCTTATTTGCAGTGGTTTTTATTGATTTGCCACATTGTGCTTTAGTAAGGGGATGAATCCATACTGCTTCTGTCCTGCTTCAGTCATTGACTCTTCATCATATCTGGTAATTGACCCTTGCTGAAGTATCCACATACCTTGAAATGAAATGCTTACACAATGTCTCTGTCTACTAAAGTATCCTTAAAGAATCACTTCTTTTAACTATGCAAGTCACAGTCTCGGTGTAATATTCTCTTGAATTTTGACAGCTAATAACTGCAGAATGCAGGGGGAAGATGCTTAATTTTTGTAGCTTTCAACTTGATATGTTGTGTGTCCTTAGTTTCCTGTGTCCTCAGTTTACCTGGAAGTATTTGAAGTTTTTAGCTTTAGTTTGTTGCCACAACTTCTGTTTAATACGCAATTCTTTGGATAGTCTGTCTGTGACTTACCTTGTCGTAGTAAATTTATCAACAAGGAGTACATAAAGCTGTAATAGAAGCTTTGAATTGTAGTTCTGTTTTAGGAGGTAATTTTTTTTGCTGACCCTTTTTGCCTACTTTATTATGGAGCACAACATTCACTAGACAGTTTTGAATATTTAAAGCTTCACAATAATAAAGGGTCATTTTGATTGAGTGACAAATTTTGAAATGTTAACAAATACTGTAACCTGTTGAATGAAAGGGTATTTAGTTTCTCACTAAGTTTGAAAGTTCTCTTTTTTTCAATGCCACTGTTGCATATTTAAAACAAGCTAAGCTACTGCAGATAGATGAGTTTGGTTGTTGTGTTTTTCTTTCTGTGAATTCTGAGTTAGATTATAGACGAATTTACAAGTGCAATAGATTGTATTTTTTAAGAATATGTAATGGGGAATGTTCTTATTAATGCTATAAGCAAGGTATTTGAAGAGAGTCTTACGCGGGTAGGTTTTTATTAGTCTGTTTGGAGTTTTGAAGGATGAAATGGTTTGGTGGACACTTTCTGAGCTAACTCCATAAAAGGAAGAAAGAAGATTTTAAAAGACTTGTTTGTTGGGGTTTTTTTGAGGTAATATTGTGCCCTGATGTGTGGAGAGCAATGTTAGGGGGATATGAACGAAATGCAGATCATGAACAATGCTCCCATTTCAAGGACTAGGTAGCCCTGTTTTTGACTGGGCTAAGCTGGGCTGTTTCTAGACACCTAATTCTTCTTGAAGTATAGCCAGAAGAGGACTAGTAGAAGCAAAAAAGA
>VZRM01006487.1:127708-143919 GCA_013397955.1 Grantiella picta
CAATTAAGTCAGATCAAAAGCCCCCTGCTTTTAGGTTCTGGACAAAATAACTTTGCTTGAGGCTGTGGCAGTCCCTCCTTTATGTGTGCTGTTGCACCTACTGGCGGCGGACATGTGAAGTTTTAGTAGCAACAAAATTGCAATTGCTTGGTCAATAGTGTGTGGAGCACAGCAGTGACAACCTTTGCAACATGATCTGTTTTCCAAGTCTGAGTGTTTCCAGCAAAAATGCTAAATGGGGAAGAGGTCTGGGGGACGAGAGATACCCGTTGCTGCAGGCTTTTGCGGGAAGCCTTCTACTGTGGGCTGAGTTCAAGGTAATGAGTGCCTCCAGGCTAGATGCCATGCAGATGCCTCTGTCTCTAAATCAATCTAGCCATGTAGCCATGGAGCTCCCTTCCACAAAAAACATGGAGGTGGAATACAATGTATTATTGTATACATTGTATACAATGAGTGCTGGAACTCACCTCAGAGGCTGGCTTTTGGAGAAACTCAGACACAATGAACAGCTTGACTTGCTGTTTCAGGTTACTTGCTCTGTATGGAAAGAAAAACGTAAACACCAAAATACAGAGGTTGCTGCACAGAAGTCAGAGTGATCAAAGAATCAAGGTTCTAAGGCACACCTCACATTTTGTGAGCTATACCTGCCTGTGTAACTCTAGAAGACTTGAGTATGATAGGGAAATTAACTTTTAGTAAATCAGTGACACTGTATATACAAATTCTAAGTAGACCTTCTCTGTCCAGTTATGCTTATACTACTTCCCTACAAAATACTTCTTGGAAGTATTGCTAATATCCTCTTATCCTTTTGGATTGCAACTCAAGACTTTTGAGAAAAGCTAAAAATCAGAATGTGGGCTGAATTTGCTTTAAGTTGATGAAACGGAAGACTGCTGCCAGGAACGATGATGATGCATGACTCTTCCTTTCCCTTATGTTGGCACAATTATGTGTGCAGCTGCATAGTAAGAAGGAGCTTAAAGTTGCCCTGGGTTTTCCTAAGCTTTACTTTGTCTTGCTTTCACAACATCCTTTGTAACAAAACACAGTTTTGGCTGGGAGGGTCTGGCAGTAAAAGAGAGCTGCCTTCTTAGCAGCAGCATGTACCCTAGACTTATTTAGAATAGCTGCCAAACTGAAGCTTTAGATTGTTTTTGGTTGCTGACCTACACTAAACATATTGATGTTTCTTTTTCTATGGCCATTCTGGCTGATTATTCCCCTAGGTAGTGCTTAGCTTCTGTTTTGCTAGCTCTGTGTTTCTTCATTACTTCATGCAGCTGTAGCTTAGAATAAGTGTTTGGCCATTTTGGCACAAAAGCTGCATTTGGTGTACTGTTCAGTTTTTTAAATGGTTGGATTTTGAGGTATTCCTGCATTGGACTTCACATTCAAGAAGGGAGGTTTGATAGCTGGTGAAACTGCTAAGGTTATAATCATATACTTGGAGCATTCATAGCCTTGGCTATAATTTTCGGGTCTTTTAACGTATGAATTATAACTGAGTAAGACAGCCACTTCCTTCACGTAAATAAACAGAAACATATATTTTCCACAAATACTAATATATATACTCTTGCCTCTGTGGGTTTTTTGGAAAAGAATTTCTTGTGTTATGAGCAACAGATGTCTGTTTGGAACTGACAGAAGAGGGAAGTAAGCAAAATGCAGTGCTAAGAGATTTGATGAAATGTTTTGTCAGTAATTTTTTCTTTCCTGTAAAGGATGTTTCTGTCACTGTGGTTCTGCCAGTAATTTCAATATCTACAACTGAGGAGTCTGAGCTGGCAAGAAACACTTTTCTGAATCTGAATGTATAGGACTTTCTCAAGATGTGCTGGTGTAAGTCAAGTATGTCAGGTAGTGCAGCCACAAAGAATAATGACTCACAGCCTCCATTGTCCTTGATTTATTATAATTTAAATAAGGTGGTTCTTGTGAACTCTGTAAATTCGATCTAATGAAAATGAATGATGTGCCTATTTGGAAAATTGTAGCAGACTGTCTGGCTGAGTCTGGAAATTACTGAAGTGTAAAGGATGTTGTGATGGTTTAACCTCAGCTGGAAAGTAAAAATCAGGAAAGTGAGAAAACTTGTGGGTTGAGTTCAAGACAGTTTAACAGAGAAAGCAAAAGCCGTGCACACAAGCAAAGCTAAACAAGGACTTTATTCAGTGCTTCCCTTGGGCAGGCAGGTGTTCAGCCATCTCTGAGACAGCAGGGCCCCATTATGTGTAATAGTGATTTGAGAGGGCAACACTCTGAATGCCCTCCTCTTCCTTCTTATTTCCCCCACCTCATATACTGAGCAGGATGTCATATGGTCTGGAATATCCCTTTGGTCACTTGGGGTCAGCTGTCCTGGCTGTGTCTTCTCCCAGCTCCCATTCACCCCAGCCACTTTTCCAGTGTGCCAGTACAAGAAGCAGAAAAGGCAGAGTAAGAACTGCTTGGCAGTAATGATGTCATCTCTATATTATCAACACCATTTTCAGCACAAATCCAAAACACATCCCCATAATAGCCACTGAGAAGAAAATTAACTCTACCCCAGCCAAAACCAGCACAGGTATCTTGGTAACTTTTTTTTTTTAAGAGTGCTACATAATGGCCTGTAAATTACAAATATACTTCATGCTTCTGTAATAAGATTAGTGTCACACTTCAGTTACTGGTAACGGGTGCAGTCCACAATTATACTTCAGATTGAAGTATTCCATTTGAAGACTGAAGACTTCAGACTGAAGTATTTCTTTCAATTCATTAGTTCATTACAGTCAATAATCAGCTTTTCAGTAACAGAGGCCCTAGATTTATGAACCCTGTACACCACAAAGATGGGCCACCAAGTCCTCATGTATCTTGCTTATACAGAACTTCTTCATGTCACAGAATTACAAGCCTTCTAAAAATAGGTTGTCACTGTTCTCTGCCAGTATAGATATAAAAAGATAAAAAAGCTGTTGAAGCTGTAACTAAAATTGCTGCCTTCTGGATAAGACTGAGAAGGATTTAGTAGACGTAACTGGAATCTGCTTTCAAGCCTTTAAATCAGTTAATTGCTTAATCTGGATTATGAGAATCTGAATGGGGCATAGAATTATGATTTCTTACCTTTTGGGGCTGAGGGATGAGCATTCTGTTTATGTATATCAGATCACTTGGAATGCTTTTAACTGAAAAAGTAATTACAAATTCTTTAGTACTTCTGTGGACTGTTTTTGAAAGGCATGGGAATCACAGATACTTACATACTTTATTGTGTTGGAAGTTTTCTTTCTATTTCTTTTTCGACCCAAGTATTTTTTTAGAAGTAAGCAGTGTCTTCTATGTTCATAACTGGGCATTCAGACCACTTTGTTTTGCATTTTAGCTAAACCTGATAAGAATTACTCTTAACACTGTCAACAGCCTAACATGTTTTTCTTGCATAGAGATTTCAGATTTGGGAAAAAATCTAATACAGTTATTTTGTAGCGAATAGCTAGCAGTTTAAAGTGATGTAATCATGAATAAATGCATATATGGATATCGGGTTGTTTTGGTGGTTTTTTTTTCTTGCAAAGTAAATTCTGGCTTGTCAATCACATTTGCTTTATTCACAAGGATATCCATTCTGTAAATTCATTCAGATACCTGAAAATCAGTCTGTATATTTTTATGGCAGAGTCAGTATGCTTTAAATAAGATTAAAAACTGTGTTTGGAAAGAAGGGCAGAGCTTGGCTTACAGTTAAGATGCGTTAATGTTCTGATAATCACTTCTGTAGCTCCAGCTGTAATGGCTAAACTCAACTTTGATGGCTAAATCACCTGGCTAAACATGTAAATCAGTCTGCTGTCTTTCTAACAAGGCCTGTCCTTGAACAAAGCTGTAAGCAAGGAGATCCCAAGTGCTATGAATTGTTTAATATTTGTTGATTGATACAGTATTCAGTGTAACACTTGAATACTTATGCTTTGGGAATCTCATTCTAGAGACAGAATACTGGTACTGCTATATAAATATTTTAAAACTTCGCGACTGTGGATTTCATTGCTGAGAGAATACTCTGCAGTGAATAGGTTTTGTGGCCACAGTAGACCTCTAGGAAAAAACATGAAAGGGTATTATGGGCTTATTTTTGAAACTCCTATTGGCTCTGTTTATTTCCATGGCACAATATTCCTACATTCAAAAAACCTCTTTTAATATAAAAGTTTACACATATTTTTCCCTATGTTTAAAACCTGTCTATTCTTCTTTAGTGACGTCATTGCTATTTAAAAAACTTTGTTCTGTCACAAGCATAAAAGAAATAAGAGAAATGTGGTCATATTTTTCTTTATTTTTACAGGGTAACTTACAGCTTCTGCAGAGCTGCCTGGCAGTGTTAAATGGTGACACATAAGCTACGTTCCGTCCTCCCACTAACAAGGGCTGCCCTTCTCTGGATTTTGTTTTCATGACTTTAAATAGGCATTTACAGTTCCCTGGAGAAAACATTCTACAAAGGGCACATAAGCAAGCTTCTTCTTTCAAAAGAATTAAACACCTGAAAATAGCTTCAGACTATATGAACAGCATACTTGTTATACATACATATTCATGTTTATTTAATCATTATATGCTTTCATTGTTCAGAAACCAAATGCTCGGGTTTTGTGAAAATAGCCAATATAATAATGTTCATGTTATGAATACTATGATACGGCTGCAATCTTATTTACCTTTGTAAGTAATTTCTGAAGTTCACCATTTGAAGCACATTGTTCAAATGGCCTAAATATTACCATTAGATATTTGAATATTGTTACTATAATGACATTGTATACACTGTCTTAGTTTTTTTTCCATGTACTTATATCAAAAAACTTATCTTTTTTTCAATTGTGAACATTTCTTAGAAATTTTGGAGAACTTTGTGTAACCTTTGTAACTATGATTTAAAAAGAAAAGCAGATGCATTAGTATGTTTGCCTTAACTTGTAGACTAATCCAATTATTGTAAAATAAACCATGAAATCAGTGATTTTTCTAAAATTATGCAGACACTGTATCATATATAAGCTTAATATTTTCTAGTAACTTAGATTAATTTGTTTTTTTTTCTTTATTCATCATGTAAAAGCCATTGACTAAGCATTGGATTGGTTTGACACTACTCGCCCAGTACTTTTTCACTTGCATTCTCAGGTTTTATCCGTTTGTCTGTGACTTTCCTATCCAGTGTACTTAAATTGTTTTGAGCTTGGTGGCTGACTCTGCAATTTCTTTGGCAGAAATATATTTCAGAGAACTTCCTGGGTTCCTTCTTAGAAAGGGGAAATACAGTAGCAGAAGGGA
Organism: Grantiella picta; assembly: GCA_013397955.1. Taxonomy (NCBI): domain Eukaryota; kingdom Metazoa; phylum Chordata; class Aves; order Passeriformes; family Meliphagidae; genus Grantiella; species Grantiella picta. Next base: position 133,043 of record VZRM01006487.1, read on the forward strand.
GTTCAGAAGGTGCATAAAATATCAGTGAAAAGTCATACTGCCCCACCGTGATACAGATAAAACATTTTGCTTCAGGAAAAAAGTGAAGGTATCTCCTGTAAATGAAAGTGTGAAATGTATCTCATTCTGCTAACTGGACTTAAGACTTTAGAGCTATGAATCCAGTATTTTTAGTTGTACTGATTGGTCTCTCTTACTTGAACCATGAGCCTTTTCCAAGAGGTGCTGTTATGTTGTGCAATTTCAAAATGTCATAAAATTAGGCTTTACTTGATAAATTGCTCTTCACAGTGGGATTGCTGCTTTATAAGGGTTTGTAGGCCTTCAGTGTAGCAGCAAATTGTGGGTGAATGGAATGCTTGGAAATGCAGATCAGTGTAAGTCAATGTCTCTGTGATTACAGATGCCCTGCACTGCCTCACAGAGGTGTGTGGTTTGTTTTGTTTTTCTCAGATAGGGTGAATCGCACAGTGTAGTGTACTTTTCCTGCAGCCTTGCACACACAAACATTGCAGAGGCAGAGAAGTGTGCTTTGTGCGTTGATTCTGTAGTCATCGCCTCAGCCTTCCATGCCCAGTGCCCAGTGGCTCTTGGCAACTCACCCAGTACAGAGTATTCCCAGCAATGCCTACTACACTAGTACTGTGCTGTTCATCCTCTAAATGTAACAGGTATAATTCCTAAGGAACTCGAATATAGATAGACTATAAGGGACAAAGATGACAATGTATATACAGCGAACACTCTTGTAAATATTTTAAGTAGGATGTGGGAACAGTTTTTAGATTAGTCTTCACTGTTGAGTGTTACTAGCTCATTAAATTTTTTCCAAGCCTCTTGGTATTGGGTGTGTCTCTTAAAGCTGTGACCCTGGCTCGGGAACTCTGGAAAAAAGTGCTTGAAACGTGACCCGAGACCTTGCAACTCCAAGGAGGTTGCAGAGGGGGAAGCCCCGCCTGCCCGCTCCTCGCTGCGGGGCGGCCTGGCCCGGGCCTTGCCGGCGGGGCGGTCCTTGTTTCCCGGCGGGGCGGTGTTTGTTTCGTTTCCCGGCGGGGCGGGGCGGGGCTCGGCCGCCGGAAGCCGCCGGGGCGCCCGGAAGGGGCCGGGCCGGGCCTGGTGCGGCGGCGGGCGAGCGGTGGCGGCGCTGCTATGAGCCGTCTGCGGGAGGAGGACGATCCCTACGTGGTGGAGGAGCCCAGCGACGAGGAGCGAGCGCTCAGCAGGTGCCTGGAGCTGCCGGCCGGGGGGTGGGCTCGGGCCAGCGGCGGCGGGGGCCGGGCCGGGNGGCCCCGGTCAGCGCCTGGCGTCTCGTGGCCCCGGAGCGGAGCGATGCTGGCGGTGCCAAGCCGTGAGCGCCGGGGCTCTCGCCCGGCCCTTGGTGCTGGCCCCGGGCTGCCCGCGGAGTGGAGGAGAATCGGCCTCGCATCAGCCGCGGCGATTTCCTTGAAACCGGCGTATTTGTATTTGTGACAGCACAGCTCCCTGCGCGGAGCGAGAGCTGCGGGGCCATCGTGTCAGGCCGCACGCAGTGGCTAAAGCTCCTTTGCGTTTTAACCCGAGTTTTAATGTCACTAAGCTAATAAAGTGTTTTAATATGTGCGTTGCCCATAAAATAAGTGCTTCCCAGTGCACCCACACAATTCAGATGTTCGTTCTCCAGGTGACTATGTGCATATTTTCAGCTGTTTGTAATAATTAGGTGTGTAACACTTGAATGTTTGTAGCTCAGAGGATGAGGTGGATGTGCTCCTTCATGGCACTCCAGACCAGAAGCGGAAGCTGATACGGGAGTGCCTGACTGGGGAGAGCGAGTCCTCCAGTGATGATGAGTTCCAAAAGGAAATGGAAGCAGAACTGAACACCACCATGAAGACTATGGAAGGCACATGGAAATCAGCGGAAATGGGTAAATCACGCTTATCATCTGCTTGCATATGAAATCATGAATTATGTGTTAGTGGCCAAATCATCTTTAGGTTTTAGCTGTGCAGTTAAGAATATGTAGCAGTATTTACACCACCACATCCATACAGCACAGAGTAAGAATTTTGGTGCAGAGTGGCTGTGACTGCTTGGCAGCTTATCTAGGTCTTTTCTGAACTTTGGTGGCCCTGAAATTTTGAGGGGCTTCTTAAAGTGGATTTTATTGTAATCAAAATTTGTGAAACAATGTGCCACACCTACATTTCTTTCACGTGACTAAAGATGTCTTGAATGTAGTATGTAGGGCAGACACAGGCATATTTGATGTGGTGTCCTGTGTGTCTAAAGGGAGTGTTGGGAGAAACTTTCCTTCAAACTCTGCCTGAGCTTCATCTTCGAGAGACAAGGAGCAGCTTTACTCTGAGAATGCCTGTAAATGAAATAACGCAAGTGATGTGAATGATAAGGGTTTGGGAGTAAGTTGGGAGAGCTGTTGCTTAACACACCCAGGTACAACAGAGCACTCTGGACAGAGTAACTTGAACGTGAAAGTTTGTTCTGGGCTATATACGTGCTGTCCTTTTAGTGGGGTGTTTTTACCACTTCTAATTTCACCTGTAGGTACTTCCTCAAGTACTGGGCTGACTGGACCTGCCAGCACTTCAAAATACTATGATGACATTTACTTTGATTCTGATTCAGAGGATGAAGATAAAATAGGTAAATGACAGAGATGAGAGGAGGGCATCTGTATAGTACCATTCATTTTCTCAGATCCTGTAAAATTTTCTTGGGTCAAGAGGCTGTTCTTGAAGGCAGCCTTTTTTGAGAGGAATTACCAGCCTGTATCACGTCAGTGTAGTTCCTGCAATATTATGATGTCTCCCATTGTAATGCTTTGGGTTCATGCATTTGGAGGAGACATGAGCCAGACCTTTAAGTTTGTTTAGATTTATTGCAAGGATGAAAAATGAAAATTGGAAATTGCATATTTTGATAATGGATGGACACATCACGTTCTTGCACAAATTTTACCAGATACACAGGATGTCCGGAAAAACAAAAAACATCAGCAACGTCAAGTTCTCTCCAATGATGAGCTGCTGTATGACCCAGAACAAGACAGTAGAGACCAAGAATGGGTAGACTCACAGAGGAGAGGGTAAGCATCCGTAAATATTTGAATTATAAAATGCTTAGCATCTACTGAAAATTTCAAACGGTAAATGCTTAGCATCTGCTGAAAATTTCAAACGGTAAATGTAGAGAAAAAGCCAATGCTGTCAAGTCCATGCAATGAAACAATTTTTTATATATAACTTACAGCATAGGAAACTAATAGCCTATAAAATGTTTTAGGAGTATGTAATGGAAGGTGAGTTTTTAAAACTACACGAAACTTCAAAATTTTTAAAATCAAGATTTCCAAATTCTGTAAGCCAGAGTCTTCTGTAGATTTCATCCAAACAGCCATGCTGTGAATTAAAATGTTGCAAGATAATTTGATTGCTGATCAATGTCTGTTCCTGATAATTATTGTATTTCCAGTTTTGGGAAACTTTGAATTTAGCAAGCCACAAAATGTTCAGAGAACACAGGAACAATACAAAGCTACTTTAATCGGGGTTTTTGAAGTTTGAATTAGAAAAATGGTTGTTGAAGCAGAAGTAAAATTCTCCACATAAATCTGTTGATTATGATAATGTATGCTGCCTGCAGAGATCGCACTTGAGATACCTGTCTTATCAGAGGAGAGGGTTATTAGGCACAAATTCTCATGCCAGATGTATTTGTCTCACCAAGTGAAAATACTCTGTAAATAAAAAGGTACTGGTATGTGTTTCCCCCCCCCCTTATTTATTTATGTTCTTTGGGTTAATGAAAAATATGTCCAGAAGGACTCAAGTGTTGGATGTATTTTAATGCAAAAAAAGCTTGACAGCTGAATTGATGTGACCAACAGCAAGGGCACATAATTCCACTTTCTGTCTCCCTTTCCTCCTCTCTCAAATTGGTAGGTACCGTAACCAGAGAAGAGCACCGCAGCAGCGGCAGGCAAAACCTGCAGCCATTCCAAATAGTGATGCTGTTCTGAATTGCCCTGCCTGCATGACAACATTATGCCTGGACTGCCAGAGGTAACAATAGTGAACAATAATTCTTTTTTGTAATATATTTTCTTCAGTCAGTAGTAGTATTAGTGTATTCAATTCAGTCTATGGATTTTTATCGGTGATGCGTTGCAAGGTGGTCTTACGAAAGAGATGGCAGGTAGATGTCAATCAGATTTAGGGTTGGATGCTGGTTTGTAAGAATGATGATCAGTTTAACCTGCAGTGTGGAGATGTGGAAGAACAGAGTAGAACTTTAGCATAGTGGAGAAGGTAAAGTTTTCAAAAAAATAATAATCATGGAGACTCAACAGGCATTTCAGGCAGAGTGGGGTTTTTTAGAGATACCTATTTTAGCTTGATGTTTAGAGGCATAAATCTATTCCAGGTTATTTTCATCTAAAAGTGCCTTGTTAAATGAGGATTAAGCAAAATCAAGATACTGTATTCTTACTTGGTTTGAGTCTTAGCAGTTATAGTTTTAAATATAGTTACATTTAAAAGTGCCAGGAAGGTATTTAGGTGAGAATCCACTGTTTTGCCTCTCTTCAGTACCTGACTGCATTGCAGGCCTAGTTAGTTCTGCTAACCTGTGCTAAGGAAAGGACTCTAGAACTGGGAGTAAAGGAGAAAGAAATAATCTGAAATGAATAAATTACCTGTCATTTATTGAGTATTTTTGATGATTAAAGATGAAATTCCACAGCAGTCTAAATCATATGAGTACTGGGTCCTGTTTTTCCTCTGTCTTTGCTTTGCTGGCTCTGGTACTCCTTGACCCTGTTCTATGGTTAAGTATTTCAGTTTGCTAAGCTGACAGAAAACTCTCTATTTTTATTGTCAGACTGGCCTTTCCTGGGTTTAATCAACTGAAATAGCTCAGCACAGTGTCATACAAGCAGTAAGCCAGCAGAATTTGAGATTGGACTTCTGCAGCCACTGTTATGGTTTAGGCTGCTGTAAAATTGCAGCCCGAGGGACATAGTATTAAATTGAACTACAGCACTGAATTTTGCTATGTACTCCAGATATAGTTGTTAAGATTGATGACAGCTGAAAATTTGTTTTATGTTCTATTATAGACATGCTTCTTCTAGTGTGATATGTCAATTATGTTATTTATAAATAAGGAATTTCAGACTTGAAAGACATTTTAGGGTGTCAGTGCCAGTAGTTGAGTCATTTGCACTCACAGCTTCCTGATCTTTTGCCTGTTACCAGCTATATGTAGCAATGCATAATTCTGCAGTACCAATACCCTTATAGTCCAGGGTGTTTCTTTCAGCAACAGCCAGCATTTTTAAAAATGTCTTAAAAACACAACAGATGGCTGCAATTCTATGTTTTTATTATTTTGGTAGTTGTGACTTCTGTTTATAAAACTCCTGTTTATTTGGCTTTCAGCCTTTCGCATGGTACTTTCTATCTTTAATCCCATTTTCAGTGATGATAACAGATTTCTTGGAAGCAGAGTTATATGAATGGTATGACTTGAATTTTCTCCCCTTCTCCATAGACATGAATCTTACAAAACACAGTATAGAGCAATGTTTGTGATGAACTGCACTGTTAACAAAGAGGAAATACTGAAATACAGAAAGAAGGTAAAGAGAAGAAGAAAGAAAATGAAGCAAAGCAAAGAAATTGGCTCTACAGAATCAAATCAAGAAGAAGAGGAAGTATATCATCCAGTATTATGTACTGAATGCTCAACTGAAGTAGCAGTAATGGATAAGGATGAAGTTTTCCACTTCTTCAATGTTCTGGCCAGCCACTCCTAATGTGCAAATGCAGGGGGAAAAAATCCTGCGCTGTTTTAAGAGAGTGGGAAGTGTTAGAAATGCAGGCACACTAGCCTTTTTAAAATGCCGTCTTGTAAATGTGCATTTTCTTCTGAGGACTTCATAATGGTTGGACATTTTGTAAAGTTTATAAAAGGCATACAGTTAACTGTGTGTATTTGAGAGCAATGTTCTTTCCCACCATCAGGCAGTTGCATCATATGGGATTGAAAATTTTGTAAATACCATGTAAGATCTGTGTATTATGATCATTCCCTGTGTATATACTATCCATTCATTATTTCAGTGTGTATTAGAACTGCTCCTTGGAATAAATACTTTATAGTAACTGATTTTCCATAGCTGCATTGGTTATATTTATAGCACGGGATAAACAGCTCTAAGTCTGGGATGTTTGATGTCCTTAGGCTGTTGTTCTTGGTAGGTTTGCACACATGTAGGTCTGTGTTTTTATTTCATCCCAGCTGGCAACTAAGCCACACAACTGCTTGCTCACTCCCCCTGCCCCGGAAAATTTGGACCTGCAAACCCATGGAGAGAGGAGCCCACACTACTAGAGCAGGTGTGCTAGTAGAACTTGTGACCCTCTGGCAGACTTACATTTGGAGCAGGCTGTGCCTGAAGGACTGCACTCTGTGGAAAAATGACCCATGTAGGAGCAGTTTGGGAAGTACTGTTGCGTGTGGGATGGACTCATGTTAGAGAATGTGGAGTACTGTCTCTTGTGGGAGGTAACCCACACTGGAGCAGGGGAAGGACTTCTCCTTGAGCAGTGGCAGGAACAACATGTGATGAATGAACAACATGAACTGACTCTAACCCCCATTCCCTGTCTTCCTGTACTGCTGGTGGGGGAGGAAATAGAGCCCAAGCAGGGGGGAGGTGTGGAAGTGTTTTTAGGATTTACTGTATGTCTCATTATCCTGCTTTGATTTTTGAGGGATAAATCAATTAATATCCCCAAGTTCAATGTCTTTTGCCCATGATTGTATTCAGTGAGTGAGCTGTCCCAATCCTTCACTCATGAACCTTTCGCTGTGTTTTCTCTCCCCTCTTTATTTGCACAGGGGAGTGATAGAGCAGCTTTGGTGGGTGCCTGGTGTCCACCCACCACAACATCACATCTGCTCACCACCTGCTGACTGGTAGCCAGCTTGTCCTGGAGCCACAATCATCTGCCTTCCAGGGACCTCCTCCAGATTACATACTAGGCATTATATTCTAGGGTATGGAATATCCCCTCAGCCAATTCAGTCACTTGTTCTGGCCATGCTCCCTCCCAATTTTTTGTAGAGCTCCTCACTGGCAGAGCATGAGACAATGAAATGTCCTTGACTTACGCTAAGTGTCACTTTAGTGTTTTGCCAGTGGGTAGGGTGAGAGACACAGACACCTATTTAAGGAATAGTGTAATTTAGTACAAATCAAAACTGCAGAGAATCACAAAAGGATAATCAATGCACATAATCATTACTACAAAAGAATGCCTATAGTGATAAGGAAGATACATCAACAGCTAACCTAATACTTGACCATCATCCATGTCCTCAAAACATCGACTCGGGGGGGAAGCTACCACAGCAAAAGACTGGAGAACCATGCCCAGTAACTGGGGACTCCAGCAGTGTGTCCACCTTGCAGGCCACGAGGCTCTCCTGACTTTGCTGTGACAGTAGCCCAGGTTTTATAATGTTAAACAAACAAGCTGACATAAGTTCTAATTGCAGTCTTCTCTTGGCTTTCCCCTAAAGCCTTACCAGGGCTCAAGGAGGAATCAAGGGAGTTGTCTTTGATCCTACAGCTCCCTAGTAAGGCCTTTCCTGGTTTCTGGATATGGAAAGGTAAATACACGTTTTGCCAATAAATAAACACATATAACAATACTTTGTTAATGAGTGAATATATATATAACATTTGGTTGGAATGTTTATCTAGAGGTCAACTTTGGCTTGGGGCCTGTTGTTCAGGCCTTAGTACTTCACTTTGCAACAACCAAAACATCAGGGTGTTCATGAGAACATTATTCTCATAGTAAATCCCAGCTACTGGCATAAATATGACCTCTGTCCCAGCCAAACCACTGATAAAGAAGGAATTGTCATGATACTTGGATTTTTGGTTCATTATGATCTCAAAAAATGGAAACTTTCCTTTATTCAGAGTGGAAGATGAGCTTATATTGATTTTGTGGGCATGGACTGTTCTGCCACTGGTTATATAAATCAACATATTAATGCTGAGTAGGACAGTAAATGTTGTACATGTAAATATGTATATGAAGAAAGCACTGGACTTTATTGCCCCTTTTCCTTATGATTATACATTTTAAGAAGAAATTTATAGTCAGATCTATTACCATAGTTTAAGCATAGTTTGTATGCTTTTTCTGTTTGTTTAGTACATTTACAGATTCTTTATTGAAGCACAAAGATCTTCTGCAACTTGGTATTTATGTCTATGAAGCCACGGCATTGTTAATACTGGATCCTTCCCTGTCTTCCTCCAGGTATGCACCCAAGAGGCTAACTCCTGCTTTTTATTAGTAATTAAAATCTCTTTATAGCCTTGTATTTTTTACTCTACTTTGAACGAGGGTCTGTCTGAAAAAAAAATCTCATCTTTGTGTTTTTTCTCGTAATAGTACTAGGAATAACTTGTTATATGTGCTTTGAGAAATTGTCAGAAATATTTAAACTTAGGAGGTAGGAACCTGAATAACATCTTTTGTGCCTTATAATAAAACCTTGTGACTCTTTGGTTACCTTTTGTAGTCTCTGGTGTGGTATTTTACTAATCTACACACACCCATTTTACACTGTTACATGAGATTAGGAAGAAATAAACATGCTGGTTCGTCTGTCAGGATTGCATAAGAAAAACATTGAATTACTATTTCCAAATCACCAGAAACGTAACCTCTTGGTGAAGTGGAGAACTGATGATGCCGCTGCTGAACTCTTGTTTGGCCAGCATGCTGTGCCTTCCTCTGCATGTGCAACCTATGAACAAAATGGAGCTGTACTGGTTCTGAGGCTTGGGGTATGCTTGAGACAAGATTTCAATCTCATATTTGCTACCTACAGTCAGACTCACTAGTGAAGTATCTGACTTGCAGTGTCATATAGCTTTGGGATCATCTAAAGTGGGATAAATTATTACTGTGTGCAGTGAGCAAAGAGGTGTATACAGAAAATTTTTGAATGTATCAAGAACTTTCTTGGTAGAAGTGTGGAGGAACACTTGTAACGGGATATGGTCTGTGCTCTAGGGCATGCTGGCCTCGATTTAGCTCTCTTCACATTCCAGGTGAAACACAAAGGCTCTCTGGAGTGCCAGGTTAAGGATGTTTGCACTGACCTGCTGGAAACATGAGCACGTGAGAATGTAGTTCAAGGGCTCAAGTGTCCATGGGTAGCATCAGGAGGAACAATTACATGATGACAGCCCCTAAGCAGGTGTAGAATGGAGCTGGTGAAGGAGGAGAAACTATACAGAGGAATATTGTTCATTTCCATAAGGGGCTAAGTAGCAAAAAAACTCACGAGTATGAACCATACCAAAAAGTGAAAGGGGCCACCTACTTGGAGGGTTAGGGCAGATGCAGGAGATTTTAAAGCTGGCATGCCTCTAGGCATTACATTTCCTCTCACCCCAGGTCCCTTCTTGCTGCTGCTTTTTTTTTTGCCTTACCACTTGAATTGCAGAACTTCTTGTTAGGAAGCTCTGCAGACAGCAGCAGAGAGGACTGGGACCTATTTGGTCCAAGTTGACAACGTTCTTGCAGCTTTGAGTGGGAGTAGTGCTTTAGTTGTACTAAATGTCCCACTCGTCCTTGAACTTTGGACATGTTTATAAAGGGGCTTTTCATGATTACCACCGTGTACTCAAGCAGCAACACCAGCAGCAATTGCAACAAGCAACAGCAGACTTGGATAGGGGCAACAGTTCCCATAGGCAGTTGTGCTGGGGTATGTACTGTGTGAATGCTCTCATTTCTCCTTGTGTTGAAATAAATTTGCATAGATGAGGTGTGTCTAAATGCCTTCAGGTGAATTAAGTCCCATTTCAGATTCCTGCCACACAAAATAGTACAGTCTTAAGTTTCCTTTCCTGCTTTTCTTTTTCCCAGTTATCTCCTGGTCCTGCAGTTGTATTTTGCAGCTGTATAAATAACTCATATATGCATTCTCCCATGGTTGTATTTCCTTATTTTTCATTGTATGAATAGCACAGGTGAAGGTAAGGGTGGGGTGGCTCCAAGGACAGAATCACCTTGTTCAGTGACATAATTGCAAATTGATTTACTAAACAGAGTGAGTATAGTGGGTCAATTCCAGTTTCTGATCTCTACTGTGTAGACTTGGAATGTGTGATCCAGACTGGCAGCCTGGCCTCAGCGCCTGGAGGTTTCAACATATGCTCTGCTCATTTAAGGTGCCTGATGATTGTGTACATCCTTTTACAGCAGCCTTTCAAACCAGTGCCTTCTGGAGTGCCAGCATAAACTGCCAAGGACCTTCCTAAGCACATATTGCCAAGCCAGAATCTGGGAACTTCTCTAGGGCCGATTAGCAGTCAGGGCAGGGGCGTCCCACACCCTCTGGTTTCTGGCTCCGGGTGCCGCGGGGAACCACAGAGCTGGGAACAGCAACAGTATCAGTTGATTAATCACCTCTTTGTTTTTCCTGTTCATATGGATTAATCTAGCCAGAGCTGGCCGGTTTTAAAATCACATTTACCTGACCCAGGTTTTTGGGTGGGCTTCACCCTCTGACAATCGAGCGAAGCTGAAGACTCATGCAGATCAATTTTAACATGCCTCCCTTAGGCCCTGCCAAGCACAGGCTTCGGGTCTTCCGTGATTCCCAGAACGTCAATTTAGATTAAACGGGATGACAAAAAGTAGGTTGCAGCACCATCTCCTCGGTGTGACTCAGGCCGGGAGGTTACCAGGTTCAGTGTCAGCCGTGTAATTTAATGAGATGGGGCCCGATGCCCACGCTCCGCGGGCGCGGGCCGAGGCAGCGCTGAGGACCCCAGC